>JADOBS010303932.1:0-53821 GCA_015708375.1 Cydonia oblonga | reverse complement strand
GTGGTGTGCATGTGGTGTGCATGACTACAAACTTAATATGAGAAGCGGGAATGTTCACTAGTTATAATGCACCTATGTTAGGCCTCGGAATTTAGCAAGTATGACCACAACCTAATTGGCATCAGCAAAAAAACAAAATTAAGAAAAAGCTTAGAGGATGTTAAGGGTCATACGTGTCCATCAAATAATGACAACGAGTATCATGTTTTTGACGTGCATGGTTAAGCGGTGGTTGATATACGTAAAAGACTTTTCAAACTGCCACTGTAACCTTATATAAGTAACAATTATTTTTTAATTGTATCCACTATACTAATAGATTGTCATTCAAGTTTCTTATTAATGTGAAAGGCAACTCGTTACTCAATCTCCAATTATGTGCATATCATGTGCATGTACTGTTTATATAATGTGCATGTGGTGTGCATATAGTGTATATGGTAGTGACGTCGTAGGTGATAATATCATTTTTCTAATTTTGAAGAGAGCTGTGAGTTCTAGGTTTTTGGGTTAACTCAGATATGTGAGCATATCATATGCATGTCACTGGAAATAGATGATTCTTAATGGGATTTCCAGAATCTAGGTTTAGATAAAAAATTTATAAACTACAAATCTCTAAGGGATTTCCAAAATCTAGACCCCCACATATCCCCCAACGTTGCACGATGCATGTGCACAACAAAATTGACGTCGTGGCACGTATTGATACAAATAACAAATTTGGGATTTTCTTCCAACTTAGAGGGAGAAGGCGTTCATCAGCGGAGGGAGACAGAGAGAGAGAGATTGCAGCAAAAAAATTGGTGTCTTTAGTTTTTCATAATGGATTTTCTTCAACATATGAAAAAAATTTGGACTGCATATTGGTTTTGAACGGGATTTCAAATTCGGGGAAGAAGATGATGATTTGAGGAAGAAATCCCCAATCTACAACTGCAAGCACAAAAATGTGTTCATTTCCCAAAATGGCCAATCTGCAAACACAAATAATCTCCAAATAAATGAAATCTTCCAACTGAGTTTTCAAATTTGGGGAAGAAGATGATGATTTGAGGAAGAAATTCCCAAGCTACAATTGCAGGCACAGAAATGTGTTCATTTCCCAAAAGGGTCAATCAGCAAACACAAACAGTCTCTAAATAAATCAAATCTTCCAACTGGGTTTTCCATTATCTTTCATTAATCTAAGAACATCCAATAAATAACAATTTTAGAGAGAGTGAGAGAGGGAGGGAGAGAGAGGGAGAAAGAGAGAGAGAGAGAGAGAGAGAGAGAGTAGAGAGAGAAAAATTAAAAGATTCGAGGAAATAATCCATTTATATACGAGGGCAATTTGGTCATTTTAAGGTGTTAAAAATTTGTATTTGTGTCAGATTGTTGTGTATGTCGTGTGCATATTTAAAAAATCATATTTCTATCCCAAAATTAATAAAAAGTCTTATTTTTTTATATTTCCCAATTATTTAAGCATCTGTACAAATAAGTTGTGAATCACAGTGGATAGGTAAATCGACCTATATCAGACCAATTCACTCAACCCAGTCAAGGCTGTCATCTCATCAGTTTCCGGGTTGTTTCCCTTCTAAATTTCGTTTCTTATCATATAGTTGAAACACTGTTCTCACTGATTCTTCCTGTTCATTGCTAGGATGAGAAACTGAAACTAAGAACACACTCTATTAATTGAAGGCATAGAGGAAGGTTAACGGAAAAGGGGACGGAGGAAAACTCTGCTATAAATTGTTCCCGCAAATTCATTTTAAGAAAACGTACATTTACTAGATTACTCCTACGTAGAAAAGTAATTTGTTTAATGGATGGAATTGATTTCTTAGTAATATGTGCAGTCATGCCTTCATGATTATATTTAAGCCAAGCTAGCTAGCTTTTACGCTAACAGCATCTGGTTGGAGTTGGTGATATGTACATATTTTCACCGTTCCAATTACAGACTAATTGATAAAGCTTATATACAAGTATATAAAATGTAAGAGACTTGTTTACTACTTGGATGAACAATTACTTATATGCTTGTTCTCCATATTTTTAGTATGTTCTAATACTTTATAATCTATATGTTATTTTATTTTGTAATTTATGTATCCTAATACAATTACTTATTTTTTGAAGTATAAATAGGCATGTATGTATTCATTTATTTTCCAAAGATAAATATATTCAAAACGTTTCTTGTGACCATGTCATTTTAGATCAACCAAATGACTTTTTTTTTTTGTCAAAGCAACCAAATGAATATTTGAATTGATTGATTTTCAATTAGTAATACCAAGTTATTTGACCAGGATTAGAGTGGGTGTCATGCCCTTTAGTGATGGCTTGTACTTGTGAATATGAGTTAGATCACTATGGTTGTAACATCTCATATCGTCTAGGGGAGTGGATCCTCTAAACCTTATATGTACATGCCCACCTTTATATATAGCACGAGGCATTTTGGGAGCTCACTGGCTTCAGGTTCCGTAGGAACTCTGAAGTTAAGCGAGTTCGCGCGAGAGCAATCCCAGGATGGGTGACCCACTGGGAAGTTCTCGTGTGAGTTCCCAGAAACAAAACTGTGAGGGCGTGGTCGGGGCCCAAAGCGGACAATATCATGCTATAGTGAAGTTGAGTCCGGGATGTGACAATGGTAGTCAGTGAGTTCAAGCTATGCTTTTGTTTTGGAATTTAGGTAAGGGAAATACAACAAACTTTATGGAAATTGATTTTATTAATTTTTGTGAAATGCTATAGTATATGTAGATCGTATTGGTTGATCAGTCTGGTTGGATGCTTATTGGTTATCGATTATTGTGTTATCATCTGGAATATTGTTCGTTGGTGAAATAAGAAATGAAATCATTTGTGAATCATTCATAATGTGTCATGTGGTTGGAGTTTCCAGTGTTGAGAAATGAATTAAGGAAATGAGGGTAATGGTAAGATCTTTTGTGTAGTTGAGCCAAGGACTTAGTAGGTACCACGTCTTGAGCAAACCTACAATGCACAATTTTTTTAGGATAATTCGAGACTTGCAACGAGGAGTTTAGGCAATATGACTAACAAAGGAAAAATTTGAATGATTGAGTTACGGTGATTAGTTTGTATAATAGTTACAGAGGATCAAGTTGTATAAGTATATAATGAGACATACGAGTTCGAGGTGTTTAGTTATAGGGATTTATGGGTATAGTTAAGGTTCTTTGCATTGCATTCATGCATTGTTATTGATTATATTTGATATTTGATTGCGTGATGCCATGACATTTCATATAGTATTGTCAGTTTATTATGGTAAGGTTATGTTCTTATTGAGTTGTTGATGCTCATCCCTTTATTATTATGCAGATTTATAAAAAAAACAGTTGAGAGGGTAGAGGGATGAGATTGGATTAGATGTGATGATAGAAAATTTATTTGTTTTCTTTTTCTTTTTTTTTAGCATTGTAAAAAAATTCTTGATTATTTTTTTAAGAAGAATTTTAATTTTCACCCTGTTTTAGTTTTTATTTATTTATTATTTAAATTTTAGCTCACGTGCTAGGTGTGAGGTTATTTGTCTACCAACCTAAGGTCCAGAACCTAACAAAATAGTATTAGTGCAGAGGCGGAGGTACAATGTTATAATCAACTTAGTTACTCGAGAGGGTGCAATATGTTGATTTTCTTGAGGCTTATTTTTAATTTAGGGAACTTTAACGAAAACATCATAGTACTGTTCACTTTAATGAAAAACCATATTTTTACACTAAAAAGTAAAAATCAATCTTGATACCATTCACTTTACTCTTTATTTTGTCCTTATCGTTCAAACTCAAAGTTTACAAACCATTTTCGTTAGTTTTTCTTTTAATTTAAGGTTCCATGGTGACAATTAGAAGACAAAAAAAATTGAGGAAAACTCTTCATGGGATGAACTACATGCAAATTTTCACTAATTAAGTCTCACTAACTGATTGAACAAAAAAATAAACAAAAGATACAAAGAGCTAAGAGCATGAAATAAAAGCACAGAAGTATAAGCAGCAAAGGAGCTCGAAAGCTTTGCCGACATACAACCCTTCCCCATCGTTCCTCTCTTTAATACAGCCCTCCCCATTTCACTCCAAGAATGTCTCCATGACATCAGAGTACATACCAGCTTCCGCGTTTCGATACCCGACAGGTTGGTGCTGATGGTGATCAACCGAATTCGAAGACGACGAAGCCATCCTTGCAGGCAAAGTAAAGCTCCTCTTGTACTTGTTTTCCATGTGCTTCCTTGCGCTACTATCCGGATGGCAGTCCAAGCTCAAAAACTCATTGTGGTCTGAATTTGCATTCGGGTTGTTGTGGTGGTGGTGATTTTCGTCCCCGCCTTTGTTTGCCAAGCTCTCCGGATTGAACAAAAGCTTTGCATCATCAGACCGCCCCGTGAGTGCATTGAAGAAGGACAATCCATTAGGCCATTTGATGTCACTTTCATGCTCTCCTCCTCCTCCTCCTCCTCCTCCGCCTCCCATCATGTCTCCTCCCATTTGTGTTTCAGCCGAATGAGGCAGCAAAAACATTTGTGTCTCGTCTTTACCAGCTTGAGGATTGTACCCGAGTCTAGCAGCAGAGTTTTGGAAATTGGGTGAAGGAAGCTGCATGGTTGCTGCGGATGGAAGAGGCCTTTGAGCCCAATTGAAGAGAGGTGGAGAAGGGCGGATTGGCATTGGGGACTGCTTCGAGGGCAGCACCGATGATCCAGAGTTGTTTCGGTTTGATGAAAAGAGTTGGGAGAGGTAGAAACCAGATTGGTAGCCTAAAGATTCAAATGTATGCCTCATTCTTAGCACAAAATGCAGGTCTTCAGGAATCTGGTAACACATTGTTCATACCCTTTTATTAATTTACAAATTAATAACATAAAAATCAAAATTATATCGAAGTGAAAAGAATATATAATCTCACAATCTTGCAGGAGCCCAACTGCAGAAGCCCGTGACCAGCTTGAATTACAGCAATTGTCTGGTGAAAATTAAATTCACTGTTTAAAAACTAACAACAACAAACAACTAGGGAAAAATTTAACTGTAACTTCAAAAAATGATGAGACCAATAATAGTAAAACAGTAACTATTTTTCTGTTCTGACCTGAATGCCTGACTCAAACTGATCAGTCCATTCAGGAGGAAGCTGCAATAAATAGCACCAAAAAAGGAAAGGTTACTATATCAATCATCAATAATTCCGATCCGCGACTCTGTTGAATCCTCTTAACTGCGTGAGCTACAAGCGCTATTGACAAATAAGCAAGAAGAAACATGTGGGTTTGATTACATACGGCATCAAATGAACTTTGCCAGTAGTTGGAGATGTTTGGTTCACACTCTGTGGGTTCTTTGAAGACCCATTTGTGGCACTTATCAGATGCCACCTTCCCCATCAACCTGTTAAAATTAGTGCAATCAATGGGAGCACACATACACACAACTTACTTCCCATAATATTTTAACAAACGACAAAAATAAATATACTAAATTCATCTAATCTACTGGGAAGGGGATTCGAAGTTGGGTCTAGCACACTTGGATTAGACCCATGTCTGGAAACTCCATACAATTTCATGTCCTGCAAGATTGTTTAGAGAGAGAGAGAGGGAGGAGAGAGAGAACAACAACATAAAAAGACATACCAAGTACCCACCCTTCTCCATAATTATACAGCTGAATGGACATTTTGCTGAAGGCCTTTCTGACAGGATCTTCTCCATCAATTTCTTCCAGACAATCTGATGAAACTCTCGCCCGACAAAACCCATCTTCCCACATCAACATCCTTCACCAAATTTCACAAAAAAGCAACAACAAAAATTACATAAATTTTTCACAACTTGAAAATTTTACAAATTCAAACAACACCAAAAACCCATTTGTAAAAACAGAGAGAAAACTGAGCAAAAATTGAATTACAGAGCTAATTATACTTACAAGCTGCCATTGTCATCCCCAACCTTGCAGCCATTGCCACCTCTAACTCTCCTGCAACAAAATAATAACAAAAAAAATGAATTAAACCCAGCAAAGGAAACCATCTAAAAAACAAAGTATCCAAAGTTCAACACAGATCAAGGGTAGATAGAGAGAGAACTTTAAGAGAGAGAAAGTAGAGAGAGAGAGAGAGAGAGAGAGAGCGGTGCATACGGGCGGGGACGGATAGTCCAGAAGACAGAGTAAGTCCAGTCAGTGTTGAGACAGACGGTTCTGAGGGCCTCATGAAGGGCCATCATCCCAACAGCCTCTTTGCTCCTATCTGTTGCTCCTGAGCCCACCATAATCTGCTCTCTCTATCTCTCTATCTCTCTGTCTCTCTCTCTCCTTCTACCACTTTTCCTTTTTCTTCTCCCTTCTTTCGCTCTCTATATCTATCTACTTCTGCCTGAAAACACTGCCACTAGCTACCTCAGCCTACTTCTCTGCTAAACTCAACTCAAATTTTCTATCTTCTTTGGCACCTGCATACTGCTTATGCTTAACCACCACAAGGCACAAAGGCACACCCTTTATCCATCTCTCTCTCTCTCATTTTCGATATTTCGTTCAGCAACTTTGTCTTTGTTTACTATTCCTGCTTTGTTTGTCCCAAGTAGTCAGGTTTGGGCTTTCTTGACAGAGTTGGGTTAAAAAAGCAGGGGAGGGAGTAAAAAGTGGGGGGTTTTGGGAGTTTCAAGTATTTAGGCACTGGAAAAACACTGCGGGGATCAGCTTTTATCCTCTCTCCTCTCTTGCAAAGCGGAACAGTGACAGAGAGCGAGGGGGTACTGCGCGTGGGAAAAGTAAAAGAAGGGCTGTGTGACTGTGATTTTCACAGCGAATTACCCTTCTACCCTTTTCTTAGGATTGTCTGTTAGTTTCGGTGTTGGATTCCTCTTGATTTTGGCGACAAATTGGAGTGCCGGAAATGCAAATCACGTTTTACATCATTTCACTTGGATTCATTTCTGTTTGATGACTAATAAAGGTTTTAGAAACGCAAATCACATTTTGTATCATTTTACCTTTTAGCAACAAATACAAGGACTCTCATGTAACCGTTGATGTCATATGACAAACATTTATTGAGAGATAATTTTTTAACACGTAACAATCATTTAAAGGACAATTAACACCATTGAGCCTGTTCATTAGTTGCACGACTGAACCTTTTGTACAACAAAATTTATATTTTTCATTTTAAAATATATTAATAAAAAATTATATATTATACTTTTGAGCAAAATAATATAATTTCAGATACATTGAAAAGCTCTTATATTTGGCCTAGTTACGTGACAGATTCTTTTTAGAACGAGTCAGTCAAATAGCTAAGCTTTTCCCACCAAACCCATTTTTCCAACAATTTTTAGTATTTAGATGACGTGGCATTTGCCAACATGCATCATGTCAAACTTTTTGTATTAAATGAAAATTATAGGCATATGATTAATTGTATGGTAGAAATTAAGACAACAAAGAAAAAGGCAAAAAGGAATGAAGAAAAAGGTTAATTTTTTGTGGTAAAAGTAAAAGACATCATAAATTGGTTTTGGTACGATGCAATTTTCACTTTAAGCCACTGATTAAGCATTAAATATCGGTGAATTTGAATGATTAGTAGTATAATTGAACTTTGTGTTTGGGAAAAGTTTCATGTTCAAGTCACTAATAGTGATTAATAGTAACAGAAATTTGGCACCTATATAAACGTGCTTTAAAGCTGGACTTTGCCAGTTACCAATTAGCTAATGCATATGGACATAAATAGGACAAGTTACCAAAGTTTTCTTCTTATCTCTTGCTTGTTGAATAAGTATACATTGCACAATTAGTTACATAGACATTAGGCGTTCCAAAGTAGACCAGAAAAAAAGGTGTGCTTCTAATAATATAAGAATAAAAAACCTACGGCAAGACGGAAATTCTAAGTACTATGAGAGTGCTTCTTATTTTTGAGTTCAATGTATTGAAATTATGAGTATGATACTTATACAATAAATAACAAAAGAAAGAAAGTAGGTAGCAATCATAAACTAGAGAAAAATAAAAAGTTGATGGGTCTCACACTTAATATATACAACTCATCTGCATCAAACTCATACCACTGCGATAGCAGTGTAATACGAATTAAATTCATGATGTTTGATTCCGAGTATAGGTATCACAATCACCAAAACCATTGTGTATCATTCACGATTGTAATGATAACATGTATACCAAGTTAACATCATCATCTACTATGATATTCTTAAAACTAACATTGTGATACCATATTAGACAATTACTCAGCAAAATCTTAAGCATTAAGGAATAAGGCAACAACATTCATATAAATATATATATATATATATAAATAAATAAAAAAGAGAAGTTTTAAGAAAATTCTCTAAAAAATGAGACTCTTTACCACTTCATATTTTATATGCAATGTTTTATAATATTAACATAGAAAATAAATTTTAACTGGGAAGTGATAAAAAAATTCATAAAAAAAATCTTGTTTTAAAAGACTCTCCTCAACATTTATCTAAAAAAACAATTTTTTTTCTTTGCACCTACTCAACCTTACCAAATCTCGAATATCAAAAAATGAAAGATAAGTAAATCAATTGGGATGGCACAGAATCTTTACCAGTCAAAGGCGTGAGGTGGATACTGATGGTTAGATTTGGATTAATATTTTAAGACAATATAATATTGTTGTTATGTCAGTTTCAAGGACATAAACGTAGTCTAATCATAATAATATTGTAGGGTTCGACGTATAAAGATGGCTTTTATCATTTGAGCACCCTTCCTCTTGCTACTGCCTTACCTTGCTTCATGACAAAGGTGATCAAAACTCCTAATTTGCCCTTCAATGTTATGAAAATAAAACTCTAATAAGTAGAGGATGTTTGTTATTATTATCATTATTTTTAGCAAACAATATTATAGAGGATGAGATGGACTTAACCTCACAATAAGTTAGCAATAATGTGATTCAATTTTGTCTTTGGCGAAAATCAAATCTAAGGCATTTCACTTACAGGTGAAGAGGAACACCATTAGACCATAATACTAAGTGGCAGATATATTTGTTATTAGCGGATAATAGTTGCATTCACCCCAAATTCATCTTACTTTGCGAATAAAATAACATTTTTAATCAAAATTGTTCAATTTTCTAATCTTCATTCAAAGATCACTTTTACATAATCATTTAAATTTGAGATCCGATTAGTCATCTAAATACATGGAACAAATCGATGGCATAGATACTAAGTAACATATTTATAATGAACTGTTTATTTATTTAATATAATTAAATAACCAAACAATGTCTAATTCAAAAGTTTTTTTTTTACAGATATGATCCTTAACTGGTTTAAATAATTGAACAATTTGGATTATAAAATTTGTACGATTACATTATTAACAAGAGGTAAATTGGAATGAATACAACTATTATTTGTTAATAACACTTCAAAAATGTCAACTTAAATTGTTTTCTTTGTAAATTTAACTTTGTATTTTTATAAAATTCAATAATACATGATGATTTGTTCGAAATGCTAATGTATAACTCCTCAAATTTACTATGTTTTACTTGCTGAAACTCAAATAAAATCCAAGTTTAAATACTTAAATTCTAAAATAATTTATCCAAGACGATAATATTAGAGCACATGGGGGTAATATTGTCTTTTCAAACAATATGGTGCTATTGTAGGAAAAAGGTGCTCATCTCCTTACACGTAACTACGAAAAAATAATTAAACAAGCTTGAGAGAGAGAATAAGGGAGGGAGATTAAGGTGTCACGTGCGCACGTGCGATGGCAGTGAGTCGGTGCATCGTTTCTCATAAAGAAAGCGAAACGCACGAATAGCGGGGAAGGAGCACCCAGTTTTATAATTAACAAAAAGGGGAAATTACACTTTATCATATTAAATTTTGGATGGATTTCAATTCCTTATATCTTTAAAATATTTTATCTTTAAACCTCAAATACTATTTTATTTCAATATAATACATCCGTTACATTTTTCATCCATTTATCCTTTAAAAGCTGACGTGGCTGGCACATTTATGCCACGTGGCTACCAAATTTATGACACGTGGCAAAAAAAAAATTATTACCTTATTGAACAAAAAAAAAAAAAAATTGAAAACCCATAGTTTCATCCCCTGCCTCCGTCCCTCCTTGCACCTTTCATCTTTCCCTCTCCATGCCACTTCATCCCTCCTTGCACCCTTTATCCCTTCCTTGCCATGGACCAAACATTGCAAATCCCTACAATTCCACGTGCCATGACTTGAAACAAAACTCAGCAAATCCAAATCCAAAAGCCCATTTAAAAAAAAAATTTGAAACCCAGAAACCCATTCCCCCGACCCTCCCCCCACTTTCCTTACTCTCTCTCTCTCTCTCGAGCCCTAAACCCCCCAGATCCAAAACCCACACAATTCCGTCAGGCCACCATCGTCGACGCCTTCCTCCTCAGCGGTTCGACCCTCCTCCCACTCTCCTCACTCTCTCTCTCGAACTCCAAACCCCCCAGATTCAAAACCTACACAACTCCGCCGGGCCACCACCACCGGCGCCTTCCTCCTCAACCGTTCAAATGGCTTGATTGGTCGAACTGGATGCTGGAACAGTGGCTTGGGACCTTAAAGATTGAAACTTGCCCGGGGGGGAGGGTGTTGGTGTCGGGTGGATGGTAGAGACGAAGAGGAGGGTGAAGGATGAATGACAGATGAAGTGGGAGGTGAGCAGTTCGGTGGTGTTGGGATTGGGGGTGGGGATGAAGATGGTGAAGGGAATGATTTTTGGGAGGGAGAACTTGTGGGATTGGGTTGCAGGGAAAATGGGAGGCTCGGGTGGGGGGTTGCAGGGGTGGAGTTCTGGGTTTTCAAGTTTTTTTTTTCCAATAGGGTAATAAAAAATAAAAAAAATTTGTCACGTGGCATAAATTTGGCAGCCACATGGCACAAATGTGACAGCCACGTCAGCTTTTAAATAATCAATGGATGGAAAATGTAACGAATGTATTATATTGAAATAAAATAGTACTTGAGGTATGAAGGTGAAATGTTTTAAAAATGTTGTAAGGAATTGAAATCGACCCTAAACCTGAGGTGGTAAAGTGTAATTTACCCTAACAAAAAATTTCCAAGATTTTTCTATACTCGTAAAGTTTTTCTATACTGGGACTAACTATATATTTGTTTCCCTAAGTTGAATTTTTTATGCTAACGAGACATTTTCAAAAGTTGAATTTTTTATGAACTCTATCGGTTCATGTTTTTGTATAATATTTTATTTGTTGATATTAAAATTAACGTTAAACTGTAAGGTGACAAAAAATCATACTTTTAAAAGAGTTGTTTTATCATTTCCCTAACTCAAATTATAGAACAAGCTTTAGCTTAGAGAAGTAACAAATAAGAAAATGCTTTGACATAAATGACTGAAATTGGACCGTGAGGTTCTAAATTTTTTTATATTGCATTCCGAAGTTTTGACATTCGACGGTTTTCAACTTTTGTCCCAAATACTAATATTTGACCATGTCTTCTTTTTTTTATTTTTTTTTATTTTATAATTTTATGACAAAACTCTCTAATTTGAGGAGGAGATCGAACTTGGCTGTGAGTAACCAAGGATAATAACCTAGGCCACACAACAATCACATAACTTATCTTCGCAACAAAGAATTTTTGTGTAGCTTAGACCTTCTACATTGGATCAAAATCTGGTTGCAATGTTGTGATTTTTATACAATAAATAAGAACTAAAATTAAGAAAATAATAAAAACTAACCGAGTCTACAATTAATATATAAAATTCACTTGTGTTAAATTCACACCATTATTAAGATACTGCATAAAAATTAAATTCAGACCGATTATTTCTGTATTTCTATTCTATTTATTAACAAATTCTATTTGTTGACAAAAAAAAAAGTGAAAAAACAATTTATTCTTATATCACAAAATAAAATTATGACCTACTATGTAGTACTACACAAATCAAATTTTGTTTTTATTTTTATTTTTTTCTCTTCAAATGATAATATCTCTAATTTAAGACTCTAATTAACTTTAAAACTATGGTCTACTGATATTCCTCTTCATTTATAAGTGAGAGATCTTAAGTTTGGTTTTCGTCAAAAGCGAATTTTAACTCTATTATTGATTATCCGTTGCAAAACTTATGCCACTCCTATGACGACCCGTCCCTAATTTTCCATGTAATTCTCTTCCCGAGTGTGTAAAATGACAATTATGTCATTTTGGCAAAAGTGGAACCTGACGTGGACGTAGTTATGCGACTTTAAATTATTATTCTCGTTATCGTAATTAAATGGTACTCGTTGTTACGAGTGCGTGAGCGCGAGTTAGACCCGAATCAGACTTGCAACGAAAAAGTTACGTTTAGTTAACATCAGGTAGATTTGTACACATGCGTGTTAATTATTCAGTGTTTGAATACGACTATCTTTGATAAGGCGCGTTAGATTTCGTCTGATTCCAAATTGAACAAAACCTTATCATTTCTCCTTTTTAAAACCGGACCCGCGACTTGTTTTCCCTCACCAATTACTTTTGCTCCTATTTTCCTTCACCCAATCAGAAATCTCTTTTCTTTCTGCCCAATCAGAAATTGTCACTTCTCTCTCTCTTCTTCTCCTCTTTCTTTTTTCCTCACTGTCACTCTCTCTTATGTGCAACAAGAAGGACCACCTTCAAAACTTCACAGATCGACCTTTAAACCATTACCATCGTGTTCCTCTCAAACCCACAAACCCATCCATGTGAACCGATCACGAAATGGACGAGTTTTAAGTGTCCAACTCGGAGCAACTCGGAACTCCAACTCGGGTGTGTATTCTTCGATGTTTTCCCGTGCAAGTTACAAGGTTTTGAGAGTTTTGGAAGCACCTATGCAATTCCTCATGGCCACTAACCTAAGTTGGGAGAGGGGCCAACGTCGAAACACGCATTTTCAAGGAGTAAAAACTAGGTCCAAGACTTTTGAGATTTTTCAGTCAATTTCCCGTCCATTTTTAAACTTCCAAAAGGTATAGACTTGTTCTACTCTAGCTTCATTTCCATATAAAGTTTGTCAAAAATTGTTGAGAAATGAAGAAGATTTGAAGATTTGAAATTTTTCCAGAAACCAATGAAAATTCCCCAGATTTCGGTGAACCAAAGAAGAAGATAGAATACTCCATTAAAGGTAACTGACACCGTTACTGTTTAGCGGAATATTCTGTCAAGTCTGATGGAATATTCCCCTAGAGCGCGTCCGGTCATCGATCGGCATGTGTTAGACGTGTACAGGTCCGCGACGTCGAGTAGAATGTTTTTGTATATTTAAACCCTTTGTTTAAGCAAACTATGGGGGATTTTCCTAGCCTTTTTGTGTAGGTCCTAATTAATTAATTAGTAAAGTTATTTCACATGTAGGTGAGACTTACCCCGAGGAGGTACGAGGACAAATAAGGCTAGGAGGCTATGATCTATCGACGTATGTAGGCATTTGTTTTATATATCTATAAAGTTTATAGTTTCTACATGTGCTTTTAAATTGATTTTACGCCTATCATGCCATGTTTTATTTAATTTAAAAATGCCATATTACTGTTGCAATTTATATATTATCATGGCATGTTCATACACTTTATATTTGCTCATCATGCATGCTTGCACCGCACGTACTACTCGCCCCAGCCAGGGCCATGCTTCACGTGTATGTTCACATCGCACCGCATGCTCATCTTGGATTCATTGTAGGTGTGAGTCGTCGTGTCGTGCATGTTGCATTAGGCAACTCTGACTCGTATGTGATGCGTCTAGCGCCAATCTTCAAATTATTGTAATACTAGAGCGTATATTATGATTACACCCAGTCATGTTCATGTCAGATTCCCTTTGCATGAACTCATGTGTTAGCATAGATTGATGAGCACCTGATTTTATTATGCTACTGTTGAGATATTGTGATTTGTCGTATTCCTAAATTTATTGTTGATTTACATTTGATTTCATACTTATACATAGAATGATCTTCTGGAAACTATACATGTTTTATGGCAAGGGGTTAGTATGTTATGAAAATAAATATGTTTTATAAACCTTTGTTTTTCCCCACTCACCCTTTTGTTTTTCACCCCTCTAGGTCCTAGTTAGCTGATTTACTTTGTGGCATATGAGGAATATCCGGCGGTTCTGACATACCCCTAAATAAATGTAGGAGTTTTTCCTGTTGTGTAATAAGCACTTTAGCTAGTTTCGACTGCACACTTTTATGTCATCTATGCTCTGAACTCCTGTGTTTTATGATTTATTCCCTTTACTGCGCACTCGCTACTTTAAATTAAATAAATGTTAATTTTGGTTTAAATTTATCCATATTTTTATGCTTTGTTTTTCTTTTTGATTACGTCACATTCGAATGACGATCAACATGGATAGACTTCGATCGAGATGTGTCAACTCCTTTATTCTCTTATTGAAAAAATATCTTTCGTACAAAAAAAAAATGAAAAAATGAAAAAACTTAAACTAACTTAAATTACAGTGGAAGACCGTGAGAAACCCAAAACAAACAAAATAAAAAGAAGGGAGGTTGGAAAAACAAAAAAAGAGGAGCACACGAATTGCGGGATGTGCTTCCTGTCCCTGCGACAATCTCCTCCCATAAGCCACGCGCTCTATAAGACACGGACACTGGCAAACAGAAGGATGGTGGGTCACCACGGAGCGTGGGAGGCTGGGCGCGTGGTCTTGGTCTCTGCCGAAAACAACAAAATGATACGTCAATCTGAATCGTTGGGCTTCGCTCTGCTCCGCGTTGACCGGCCCAACCTCGCTCCAAACCTATTTGACCGTATCTCTTGTGGGACCCTACTCCCTATTAACCTAATCCAGAAATTGTAAATATTTCCATCCCTTGTATTTTAAAAATGCTATGAAAAGACTTTTTACCAAAAAAAAATGCTATGAAAAGACTGAAGGAGAACATATACACTGCATTTCCGAAAGTCATTAGTTCCAAGTTTTAATTACACTAAAATATCACGCAATTGGTGAAGGGGAAAACTTATGAATGGTTGGTTGGTCGTTGGTGTATTTGTCACATTTAGCTCCAATTAACTCTTAATTTTAGTTCTACTACATAACAACGATGCTGAAATTTGCAAACTTGCAATAGTACTTAAGCAGTAACTAGTTAGAAGGTTAATACGATGATAATAACTCGTTTAGAATGTTTCATAATTTAATTTCATGATTTGATCCGTTATTTTTAGGTCATCAATTAAAAATCATTCTCCACAAAATTCACTCAAATTAGAAATTACTTAGCCTTTTGATTATTGCCATTAACATTTTATTTTATACGGACAATGTTCTTTTTGTGTGTGTATGTTGAATGAGGATCCTCTCCTGATCCCCAAATCGTATTTGTTTATCGTACATCGTACTGTCATAAATTATTTTAAATATTTTTATTTAAAATTAAATATAAACAGTACTGAATAAAAACTGATCGCACGATATACGATGAACGAACACAATTTGAAGATCCCCCAGGATCCTCACAAAGAGGATCTAGAGAGGATGCTCATTCGTGTATGTTGTCCTATTTAAATAACTAAACACTTTTGAATTTCAGTAAGTTTCTGCAAAATGATCTTTTATTGATGATTTCTAAAGTGATCGATTCAAATCATCGCAAATATTATGGAGCAGACCTAAACAGGTGGTGGGTAGCAACCCTCTCAACTGTTTTGATGATTGTATTTGAAGCACGGTACCTTATTGACTTTCAATTTCCGTTGCCGAAAAATAGGCCATGCAGCCTAGTACATCATCTCGATCGAGCCTACGTGCATCGGTGCATGCATGTTTGGGTGTTAGGTTTCTTACCACGAAAGTTTATATTATTGTAAATGCAAGTCGACATACGTATCATCTACTAATTGACTAAAAATATAAACAGCTAGCAGCACTAAGTACCGGGGAAGTCGATCTTTCATCAACTAGCAGGATCAGGCACGGCATGTTAACCAATTATCGAGACGACAGTCGAGAAGATAGCAAAGACCAAAAGAAAGAGCAGTTAGCTATCTCCCTAGGTTACGTAGATATATAATGTTGCAACCAGCCGCCCAGTTATTTTTGTCATACATTTGAATTTTGATAACCATTTTGTTCTGGGAAGTAAATACTAAAAATTTGTTTAGTAATGTTTTCGGTTTTCATACTAATTTTATGAGTTTTCAAAATTTAACTTCATTTTGATTTTTCTGAAAAATAAAAATAATTACTAAATAAGTATTCAAACTAGAAATTAAAAACTGACAATCGAAGGATTCCTTTATTTTCCATGCAAGTTTTCTTTTCCATGAAGAAAAAAGAATGACAAATAACTTCATGGTTGAGCTGAAAATGCAGGTTTCAACTGAAACTTTCCATCCCGACATGTTGTCTCCTTTAACCGGCTAACTAATAAAATGGATGGCTCGATTGGTTGCGTAGTAACTTGCATGCACATTGGTTGCCGTTTATAGGATGATACCCATATTTCTCAGGCAGGCTAATTAATTAGTTAATGCCACTGTTTAACTTAGTGCTTAATTATTACGTACAAAATTAGTTGGGTGTGTTTTTATATCATCGTGATGCCATATAATCTCCCATACATGCTCAGGAGTAATATGCAGGATGTGATACGTATGCTTTGGCAACAATTGGCATGCATGAGTCACATGCGCCCACACACACTGTAATTATGAAGATTTTATGTCAGATAATTGAGTATGGATCTTTAGTATGATGAGCTAGTTGGAATCTATCCTATGCAGTGGCGGAGTTAAGATTGTAAGAGTGACAGAAAGGGCGCCATTAGTTTAAGTTGCATGCTCTTTCTCACTATTTATTTATCATCTTATTCATGTGGCAAGAGAGTTCTATGTATCTATTTAAGCTAGACTTAAGGAATGCATAGGGATGTAATTAGAAGTGCGACCCTTTTAAGTGGTGAAAATTAAAACCGCATTATTTCCTTTCAATGAGTGATTTAATCTAATCCCCACCACACAAATCATAAAATTAAATTTATCTAACGATATAATAGATTGGTAATGTTTATAACCAATATGGAAGAAAATCTATTATCGTAGACTTAACACCTACTGCAGCAAAGTTAATTACTTGGACATAAATTATATAAAATTAGACGAGTCAAACTATACAGTAAAACCGGTTCATCTAATTTACAATGGAGTCTGCCAAGGAATGCCCTCCATCGCCTCAAATGGTAAAATTTAAGTTCTAGCTAATTCGGCCCAATAAGCTAATTCTAATTCAGCCCAATCCATATGCATATGTAAGTCAAGAGTTTTTGGTCAGACTCAACACGCCTATAAATCACATGATCATGTAAAAATGATAAATCGGTCTGCATGTCACACAGCAAGAATTGTATGTTATATATCAGTTCAAATTATTCAATTTTCTAATACTAAAATTAATAAAGTAAACACTAAAAAATTAAGCTTTAATTCGTATTTCAATTGCCCTTCAAAGCAGATTAGAGAATAAAGATTAATTTGTTACAGAAATTAGCAACACTTCTGTTCTCTAAAAAAAAATACATGGATTATTATGGTAGCCAGCTGGGTGAAATGAATAATTTGAGAATGTTCGATAATAATTGAGATTTGCTTATTCTTCTTCTTGTTATTAATCACACGCAATGCATGCATCCATCACGCAATGCATGGTCACGAACGCGATGCATCTTCTCAATGCTGTCATTCTTTTCCTCCCAATGCATAATGTGGAGAAAAAAAAATAATCAAAGAAAATATGAAGGTGACACGTAGATTTTTGAGTGAAAAAGATAAAATTATCCTTAAAGCACATTGGGACTCTCACGCTCAAGCAGCGGGCAATAACGGCTCAATCAAGGTCAAAAGTAATCAAAATGTTATTCTTTTAAACCATCTCATCACTTCTCATCAAATCCTCACCCACAAGGTAACTCCCAATTATCATTTTTAAATTGGGATTAATTACCAAAATTAATTGATTAATTTCTTAATTGATTTCAAGATAGTATTTGACATAAGATCTTGCAATTAGAGTAAAAAACCACCATAAGTGGCTGGTCCCCATTTCTCCAAATATGGTCGGCCACACCCCTATAAATAGCCTTCACTTCTCCAAAAAACCTAAGTCCAATTTTCTTCTAAATTTCTGTAAATAATTTTCCCTCAAATTCTAACTTTGGCATCAGAGGTTCTTTGGCCTAAATCTCCCCATTCATCGTGGACGTGTGAAGCTCTTGACCTTGACCCTAGGTGTTAATTGTTTTGCAGGTGCATTTTCGTCCAAGAAGAAGAAGACGGAAATTTGCATCCACAAATTGATGCTTTCATTGAGAGCCTTGATTTATATGCTCGTAGAAGACTCTCGCATTCAAGGTTTCTAATTTTTTGTTCATTCGTAGATTTTTCGTACGTTCTTATTTCTAGAATTTTTTATACAAAAATTCTTCGAATAAACGTAAAAGAAAAGTACGATGACAAGAGATTCAAAAACCACGATGAACTGAAATCAGGGCCTGTCAAGAGATTTTTGAGGCCCGGGGCGACCCCAAAAATTGTGCCCTCACTTCATATAAATTTTTTGTTTTGTTTTCACACGTAAGATATCGATAAAATTATATTTAGAAAAACACTTTAAACTCAATAATTTAGAAACACAGAAAAACTAATTTATTTCGTATCGGGAGAAGGAAATAAAAAAAACTTCGAGCTTACAAGTAAATAGATTATGAGTTTTGTTTTCCATCTGGATTTTTAAAGTGTTTGTGTATAAAGTGTGAGGTATTTTTTCTTATTTACTAACCTTGTCAATGTAAGACTAAAGAAATAATAATGTTTTCGAGTCTTTAAGGATATGTATAAGTAATGAATGAGCACTAAATTAAACATTTACTCTTTGTTGAATATTAGACTTGAATTGGAACAGATGTTTAAAAATAGCAACACACATAGCTACTAGCTTGTAAATAAATTAACAACTAAACAAAAAATTGTAAAAATTGAAAAAAATAAACATGCACATAACATTTCGAACTTAGGACCTCTCGAAAATTTTAAACAACAAAAAACATTGCTTCTAATTAAACTTTTTGATCATTTAGCCAAATTTTATAAAATTATATTGTTATGGCCCATCGCGCAACCGAGCCGAGCCCAAGCCTCGTACTCACGTGCCCAAACCTCGTAATCACGTGAATCACATGCGAGTCAACCCATTGCCATGGCCCAATCAACCATAGGTTCAATTTTTGCAGCCAAAACCCAGCTCATGCTGGTGTAACCTGCTGCCCAACAAGGCAGCCCACTACCTCCAGTCCATGTGCCGAGCTGTTCTAGAAAAGGCCAAGGCACGGGCACAATGCGGAAAACCATCAGAAGTCGGATGCTCAAATTAGGCATTAAAGGCAATTTCCTATCCGAGCCCAACATTGGGTGCAACAGCCACGTGGAGGCCATCCCATGGCAACAGTTGCTCAGGCCCATTCCCGGGCAAACCCAATGGGCAGAAGCTCTAGTACTCAAGCCCCATTTGTGCCCATTCAGCGCGAGCCATGCTCCAATGCATTAGGACCTCTTATGCGCAAGCCCAACAAGTTGTTCCAGCTTGCAGCACGTGGGTCATGCTACAGAGCCCAATCCAGCAGCGCCCAATTGGAGAACCAATGAGGCAGGCCTTATTGCAGCCAATGTGGGTCAAGTTGACTCGGATCCATGCCCACGCGCCCATAACCTAGATCCGCACCTCTTTGCACCTGGACCGATCCATTTTTTGTGATTTGGATCCATTTTTTCAATATTTTGACCTATTTTATGTATGTTTGGCTTATTTTAGCTCAAATCTCGAGCCTGAAGTCCATTACACTTCCACCACTTAAGGAGAATTATACCGTCTAAGCTCTCCTAACCCAAAATGGTGAACAATAATTACCTCGACAAGTCATAGAGTTGACAAGCACCCTCACGCATCAGACGACCTTGGTGAATCAGCCCTTGCAACGCACAGAGATACAACGTGCCCCAGACGATGTGTCCCAAAGTAGGACAAAGGCAAACAACGGACCTTTCCAGTAGCGTCCCGGCAAGCAGACACTCGACCAGTCACGAACTGAGTGTTCTAGAAGTGTACACTTCCGACTGGGCCCCCGAGATAGCGTATACTCTCGTCTCAGTGTGTGGAGGAGCGTGCACTCTCGGTTAGGCCCACATACGAGCATACATTCACTATTGGGGACCACACTCTGATAATCAACATGAGCAACCTTTTAGGCGAAATGTTTATTTGCGGCTAGGCCCACAAGGAGCATAATTCACCTCACATCGGAGTAGGCAGCACGACGGACGGAGAGAAATGGTCACTCAATCCGGCTCAAGTTCAACCGGCAGCCTGCGGGGAATTCACTCGCCTGCTAAGGATGTACTATATGCACCACAACCGGAGCGTAGGTGTGCCGAACATATGGAAGAGCACCCCAACAAAGGCAAATTCAGAGGAAAAAATAGAAAGGCTCCTGACTAAGCGATTGTGCGATTTTCAACATAATGAGGTCACTGACGAGGCACTACAACAGGACATGACCAACATAAACAGGTCACCCTTCATAGACGAAATTGAGCAAGCAGAGCCTCCACTCAAATTTACCACATTTCATATCATTTGAAGGAGATGGAGACCCGGAAAGACACCTAAAGCACTACCATAGCGCAATGATTCTTTATCGGAACAACGACACTCTCATGTGCCACTTACAAGGCGAGATGCAAGATTGGTTTTACACCATGCCGCCACAATCCATCCGGAGTTTTGATGAGCTATCTTTGGTTTTCACCAAAGAATATTCATTATATCGTTCAATAAAAAAGAAGTCTGACCACTTGTTCAACGTCAAGAATAAGTCAAATGAGTCGTTTTATGACTATGTGAAGTGGTTCAAAGCAGAGAAGACAACGACAGTCAGATATAACGACTCGATAACTAGAGCAGCCTTCCAAAAATGAATTACAGCAGACCATCTGTTGTTCAGAATATTGATCATGAAAGAATATCTAACTCTAGCAGACTCTTTCGTTCTGGCAGAGAAGCATGCACTTTGGGACAAGGCTCACCGATGCACAATTAAGGACTTGAAAAAGTACTTGACATCATCTCTATACTATCCAAACCAGAAGCAGTGGATGAGTTATTTACATGTTTGACGGTATCTGAAGCAGCATTAAGCTCTACCCTTATATGAGAAGAGTTGAGGACCCGAATACCTGTATTCCAAGGTTCAAAATCTTTCATCGATGCAGAAACCAGCTACCAAAAGTTCAAAAGCTAACTTTGGCGACAGTTATTGCAACCCGAAAACTTGAGTTATACCTTCAGAAGCACGTAGTCATCCTTATGAAGCACTATTCCGTCCAATCCAGATTTGCAACGATAAAGGTGCAAACACTGACGAATGCAAAGTTTTCTGACGAACGCAACAACTTAGCCCAAAAGTCACGCCAAGGGCAAACGATCACTAGAAGGACACACTCGGAAGAAGGTTTTGTCCTCGTCTCCCTAAAAGATTCTACATAGGAGCAACATATACTGGCAGTTAAACACCACTTCCTAATGCGCATTACATAGCCCCAGCCGTTCCTTGCTCCATAAATCAGCTTTAGAGTAGCCCAATACCGGCAGTTGAGCATCTCCTGCTACGTGTGACATGGCCCCAGCTCCACGGCTCCCTACCACGCCTACACGCCTAGCCTAGACGACACAACAGAGCGACCTAATGATGTCTTGGAGGCAACTGAGCACGCCCTAGCTATGCCTGCTTCACCCGATGTCGACTTCTGACATTTACATGTCGACGACGCATCCAATTACAATGGCTTGAGAGCAGGAGTGGTCCTTGTCACCCCAGACGGTTCGATGCTCGAGTAGGAGATCACACTAGGCTTTAAAGTATCCAACAACGAAAAAGAATACGAGGCCCTACTAGCATGCCTCCGAATGGCAAAAGACTTAGAAGTGAAAAAGCTTGCAATTCATTCTGATTCCTAGCTAATCACTAGTCATATTACTGGGGAGTACACATCAAAACATCTACAGATGCTGCAATACCTAGAGAAGGTACAGAAGAAACTTGAGGCATTTCAGACTTAAAACCTTCGCTTAAGTTTCACGAGCAGACAACGCCCACATGGATGCACTAACCTACCTAGGCTCCACCATCGACCACCAATTCAAACACTTTATTCCAGTGGAGTATCTAGACAAGCCAAACATAGAGGAAGAATGAGCAGCCGAGGTGTCATAGGTTAGTACAACTTCAAACGGGCAAAGTTCCATTATAGACTACCTAGTCAATGGCACATTCTCCAAAAAAGATTGGAGTCTAAAAATCTCCAAATAAAGGCAGCACACTACTATATGTGGAACAACATTCTCGTCCAAAAATCCTAAATCGGACCACATCTCTGCTGCCTAGCGCATCTTGACTACCTAAATTTTCTAAGCTCAATCCACGAAGATGTTTGTGGAAATCACTCTAGATGCCGATCCTTAGCACATAAGGCTTTAAAAGCATGCTACTACTAGCCTACTATGCATCAAGACGCTAAGAAATTAGTACAACAGTGCGACTACTGCCAATGTTACAAGCCGATACCAGCACTGCCTGCGAGCAAACTACACATGTAGACGAGTCATTGAACGTTAATGTAATGAGCAATCGATTTGTTAGGGCCAATACCGCCCGCTACTGAGGACAGAGGCATGATGATCGTGGCAACTGACTAATTCACCAAGTAGGTGGAAATAGAGCCCATGACATCCATAACTCAGACGGACATAGAACGCTTCATATGGAGGAACATCATTTGTCAATTTGGTATGCCTCAATACATCGTCACAAACAACGGCCCGTCATTCGTAGGCAAAGATTTGGCGAAATTCTTCCAAAAATGTAGCATCAAGAACCACATATCCACGCTAAGGCAATGGGTAAGCCGAAGCATCCAACAAAAGGATTCTCGATTGCCTCAAGAAATCCCTCTCTGACAAGAAAGGAAAATGGCTAGACGAACTCCCAGATGTCTATGGACGTATCGCATAACCAAATGATGAGTAACTGATGAGACTCATTTCTCTTTGGCATTTGGTTCAGAAGCAATCATTCCTCCCAATGTCATTGTGTCAAGTATCAGCATTTTACTGCCAATCATCGAACATAATAGAAAGGGTACGGTCACAAACTTAGATATGGCAAAGGACAAACGCGAGAAGGTCATCACCCGCATCGCAACCTACCAGCAGTAGCATTTTCTCTCTAGCTATAACGAAAAGGTCAAGATCCGGTAGCTCCATCCTGGAGATCTAATCCTAAGAAAACCCTTCTTCACTACCTATAGAGAAGGCTCCAAAAAGATGAATCCTATCTAAGAAGGTTCTTACAAGATCAGCAATGTAGGCGGCAAGGGTAGTTACACCCTCGCCACCTTGAACGACAAATAGATAGAAAAACAGTGGAACGCCTACAATCTAAAGATGTACCATGTGTGACCTTCCGCTACATCAAAGCTCGAAGACTCAAGCAGCTCGATGGGCACCACTTCGCAAGACGAGGACTATCCAGCTATTATGCAGTTCTTACCTTACAGCTAAGTTTTCGTTCCTTTCACTCGTTTTTTAATGAGGAATTCATAAGTAATCTACAAATTGGGCTCGGCTGTATGCTTACAACAACTGATCACTCATGCACTTCAAAAGAAGACCGCACCATTCTTAGGGACTTATTGCAGGAATTGCACCCCAAAGGACCAACCATGCTCTCTAGTGTGAGAGGTTAACCCAATTCCCCGACACCCATTTGGGTATACTCTTCAGTGTGAGAGGATAAACTAATTGATCTCCAGTGCGAGAGGGTAAACCAATTCCCTGATACCCACATGGGTTTGCTTTCCAATGCAAGAGGATAAACTTTACACTCCGAATATCCAGACGTGGATGAGTTGGACTGCTCTGGTGTAACTAGGTGTACAATGGCTTGCGTCGAGATTCCTAGAAGTAGCCACAATGGCATTTTTCAAGGCTTAGCTAATTGAAAGACTTTGGGTCTCTTGGCCTAATCCGCAGGGAACCGGGCCTCAGAGACGGAATGGGGACATTACGCAGTACGCCCTATGGATCGTTGCCCTAGAACCCTAAGGCTACTATCAAGTGCACTAAGGTAGCCTACGGTTTCCAAAAGATTGCATACGACTTGCCTTTCAAGTAGTTAGCCGCTTTAAACTTATACAACCACACATTTCTGAGAAAGGTTAAACAAGTTAGCGCGCATATACGAAGCTTCGTCCATTGTAGATATGCTACACATTCGATGAGCTTCATTTTTGCCAAAAAGCGGAACGACCTACACCAAGTCCTAAAGTGTTGTGATACTTGCGAAGCAACCTACGAAATTGGAGAAAGCTAAGGTTAATAACTTAGTGGTCACATGGACTTGCATGTTTCTGTAAGTAAGGCATTCGGCTGCCGACCCTATGGCTAACAACTTTGCAAAGTTCAGCACCAACACCTACGACTACATAGGCTACACGGGTCTGTCTGCTTATAGAAACGTACCATACTTGCTGCTGTTTTATAAAGTCTAAGGTTAGGTGAGAACAGAAGAAATGAAGATGAAGAAAAGCGAAGGAAGCAAGTTTTTAAATATTCTAGCAAAATTGATAAACAACTGGCAAAGATCGAAGAAGTTCATGCAAAACAAAAAGCAACAAGGAAAACAAAAAAAATCCTAAAGACTACCTAGAATCTACTTTTCAACAGCTTAGACATTCCACGACTACTCGGTCGTCGCACTTTCAGCAGCTGCGACATTCTCAGCAATGGTACCCTTCGTCACTTCACCCTCGGCTACTCCAGCCTTAGATCGCATCAAGCCTAGTCTTCAAATCCACGATCTTTTGGCGAGCGGTCTCAAGCTGCAGAGAAGTGGGGGCATATATATTAGACCCTTTCAAAGCAGCAATCTCAAATTCCAACTTCTTGATTTTCTCGGATGAGGAGTAAGCTTCGACTGCCACAGTCCTTGCCACCTCATTGGCAGCCTTGATGTCCTCTTGATCAAAGAGCATAGACTCGGCTGTTAGAACCGTCGTCTTCTGCATCATAGCCAGCAAAGTAATCCTCCTATACTTGGTCGTATGCTTCACAAAGGAACTTAGGCCAACAACCATTTTCACGACATCAAAAAGCTTGGCACACACGTCTATGTCTTCAAGCAGATCTGGTTTCAAGAGCGCACAAATCTTAGCAGCCTCCCCAGAAACAAGCTTGGTGGATTTCTCACAACTGCCCACATGAGCAGTTTCCTCTTTCTCAGCAGGCGAATCAATCTTAATAGCGAGGATAGTGGGTTTTGGTGCCACTTTAGCAGTATAGTCCACCTTATCACTCTTTATAGTGGCAAGCCTCTCCAAAGGTGAATTGGACTTAGCCCTTGACGGACGTTTTGGCACAAATTTGGGCACTGGGGGCACGACGAGCAATCCTATCAACAATCATACTAGCCACATTTGGCATGTCAAGCGTCACTAGCCCAGATCTAACAACCTTATCCCTTTTTCTCTTGGAAAAAGTCAAGTCAATCACAAGCGTATCGACAACAAACGGACCCTTACGAGCAATAGAGGAAATCTACGGTTTTTTCTCAGTTGGCATCTCTTGAGAATGTGGGGAAGATTTATTTTTCCACCTTTATTTGCAGCAGACTCCACGACAACGATCAGACGAGCCAAAGCCCCACTTTATCTCCTCTCTCTCGAGAGCAGCCTACCTTGCTCAAGGACCCGCCTTGACTATACAACGGCGGTACACCATCGTCACTCTTGTGGCCTGAAGAAGACATGTTCGAGGAAATTCTACAAAGACATGAGGAAAAGTCGTTAGACGGCTTCATAAAAAGAAAAAAAAGAAGAAAAGCATCAAGCCTTACGGCCCAAAGGAAACAACCAAAGGAGCCCAACCCGCATTGACTCCCATCTTTCCTTCTCAGCCTTACACACTAGGCGTCCCATTGCACTAGAAGGCCCAGTACGCCAGACAACCTAGTGTGGCGGTGCTGCTCACTTCTCTGCCCGTAGGCCTCGCGGCCCAATCCAACTGAAGAGTGGTTGACGCCCCCGCACCTCTCTCACACTCTCTCTACGAACAGGCCTAAGCCCAGCAAATAAGGAAGCCCACGCTTCCTTAGTCCAGACCATCGCACCAACCTGGCCTCAGCCAGGCCTAACCCAACGCCCAAGCGCCCATAAGCTAGGCCAAAGTCCAGTCGCTTCTAGCCCAGCCAGCCACCGCCGCACCGAGTCGACAATCGCAAGCCACCTGCAGCAGTTATGTCGTGCCCTTCCAGCCACCCTATCACACATCTTCGACCCTAGTCGAGCTAAATTTCAAGCTCCAAGGCTCCCAAAAATTACGAAGATAAGGAAAAATTAATTTTTTCTGACCTTGGTGTGGCATGAAGACGAATAAGGCATCGGAAGAAGGTCATTTATACGGGCAAGTGTAGAAGATTGCTAGGGGAAGAGGAATAAATATCTTCTAGCTTTCTCACTCTTGTAGGGTAGAATGAATTGCTCTCTGAAGTTGATTTAATAATCTACTTAAGGTAGACTTAAATAGACTTTAGAAGTAATTTATTTTCCTTTCCTAAAAGGATCTAATTTCCAATGAAAGAGGGAATCTACATCAAAATAGGAAACAATCATCTGTTTCCTAAAGCAAGAAGATCTCTACACTTGTTGCCCTTTCCTGCGAGCAGCCCAACAAGTGTATGGGCATTTGTGGAGCCAAAAATAATCAAGAAAAATATGGAGGCGATACATGGACTTCTAGGAAAAAAAAGATAAAATTACCCTTGAAGCACACTGAGACTCCCACACGCAAGCAGTGGGCAATAAAGACTCAATCAAGGTCAAACGTGATCAAAATGGTATTCTTTTAAACCCTCTTATCACTCATCATCAAATCATCACCCACAAGGTAACTCCTAATTATCCTTTTCAAATTGGGATTAATTTCCAAAATTAATTGATTAATTTCCTAATTGATTGCAAGATATTATTTGACATAATATCTTGCAATTAGAGCCAAAAACCACCATAAGTGGCTAGTCCCGATTTCTCCAAATAGGGCCCACCACACCCCTATAAATAACCCTCGCTTCTCCAAAAAACCTAAGTCCAATTCTCTTCTAAAATTCTCTAAATGCTTTTCCCTTAAATTCTAACTTTGTCATCGAAGGTTCTTCTGCCAAAGACCCCCATTCATCGTGAGTGCATGAGGCTTTTGACTTTGATACTAGGTGTTAATTGTTTTGCAGGTGTATTTTCGTCCAAGAAGAAGAAGGCGGAAATTTGCATCCACACATAACATATTTCTATATGTTGAAATAGTTTTTTAAAGTTTCCATACTAAGTAATATTGTTGTGAACTTGATTGTGTTGCGCTAATGTGGAGTTGTGTTAAATGCAGTATGGGAATGGTCTGACCAACAAAATTTTTAGATTCTTGTTCTCTTTTCATGGTTGGAAACTTGGGAGCAAGGGTTTTGGGAAATATTCTAAAACTGGCCCTCAAGTGCAAAGGTAAAAGGGAGCTTGAATACAAGACTCACCCGTTTAGGGACGAAAGTCGGCCTTAGTTATCCAAGGGTACCAGGTGGAAGGGCCATCCCTCGATGGATAAAAGTTACTGTAAGATAAAAAATTCTCCCAATATCAATAGGTTGATTGTTTCGCTCTTGTATCTTAATATGACTGGAAATGACGAAAATGACGGCTTCAACATTTCCCAAACGTAATCCTTTGCATAGGCGTTGAAGTGGACATACAATAAGATAGAACAGACCTGCCAATATGCCCAAGGTCTTTGCTGCAATATGATGAGAGAAAATAAATATATAAGGTAACGAAGCCATCATAGTAGTTTTGAACTACTCCAAAAACAAAAAGAATGGTAGTTATCAGATCATTTACCAACCCGTCTAATAGACTCTATATTTATTTATTTTTATTGTTTTTTGCCACTTGATTTCACGTTTTTATGTAAAATTTTATGGCATAATTTTGTTTTTATTTTCTTATAATATTAACTATTATTGGGAATAATGATTTAAAACTTAATTCGTTTAGGGCGTGTTTACATGCCTGCAATTGGAATCAAAAGTCAGAGTATTATTTTGATTACGGGTGATTTGTGTTTACCAAAATTTGAAGGAATGGTCATACAAAAAAGGGAAATGAATTACTAATTTTGGAGGAATTAAACTCCTGAGGGGGAAGTATATATTGAATTCCAGATGAGAAAGGAAATTCGGAATCAAAATTTTCTCCCTATAATAACCCAACCTAATTTCTAAATCTCCAAATTTTCCACTCATAACAAGCCCACACCTCCCTAAACCCAACCACGTCTCCAGGTATCAATGCGTGGTGGTAGTTCATTGGTTGTAGAGTCATGGACGATCATGCAGGGATGAAGGCATGATAGAGATGGGGCTGCATGGAGTAGAACCAAATTGCATGTTGTTCTTTCCAATATCTCGATTCCTCAAGTTGTTTGATACAACCTTTCCACATAGTAACCAGTAGCATGTGTGTATCGATACCGAGGAAAACCTTAGAAGTTGTAGGAGTCCGATTCCATCTTTGGTTTCTTTGAGTCATTGTTGTTTTCAGGAGAGACATGTTAGATGCAAAGCAAATAAAATAGAGAGGAGGGAAGAAAAGAATGGTAATGGTGGTTGTTGCTGAGGAGGTAACTATTGGATAGGGGAGTGGTGAAGATAGATGTGGGGAGGAGAGGAGAGGATGGGTCTTCTTGGCCTTTAAAAAATAGCAAAATCGTATTGGCGGCTGGTTTAAAGAATTTAGTTACTTAGTACTACAGTCTGGTGATATTCATGTAAACACGAAAATCCTATAACAAATAGCAAGAGAAACACGTTTACAAAGTAATATTTGTATTAAAGTAAATGCAGGGTTACAATCTTTACAATTTGAATCATTTGATTCGATTTCTCAAAAAACAAGTGTGTAGTGTTGTTGATCCAAGGGTTGCGATTACTTGATCTTGGATGAACGGATGCCGCAATGTTTTGGCTCTTGACAATGGAGGAATTGGCACGTATAGGGGTTCTTGGTGGTTATTCACGGGTTTGATGAAGAATGTTGAGGGTTTTTGTGATTGAGTATGAGTTTGAGTGCTTGAGAGTTTCAGAATTTCAAAGCTTTAACGTCTGGGCATGAATAATCTTCTGGCCCTTTCTTTGTCTTTGAGTTTCGTATTTATAGGCTCTCCTAGCCCACCCTATGGTTGAATTTGGCCTTGATTAATTGACGAAAGAATCATGACTCGATTTGTAGGTTGGTTTGTGATTTGACTCCATCAATTAATATTTGATTAAACTAAATTAAAATCAAATAATTCATTTCCGCCAAGTGTTGACTCATGTCATTCTTGATGACTCGTCAGATTTTGATGAGTCATATCTATGTGTACGATTTGTGAGGGACATGGTGCATGCCACATATGCCCTGGCATGTCGAGACTTTTATGTGTTGGTGAACAATTATTTCACCAAAATTTTGATGTCTACAATTCCTCTTCACTTTTAAGTAGGAGGTTTTAGGTTTGATTATCACCAAAGGTGAATTTGAACCATATTACTGCTAACTTCTTTATTAGTTATCGGATAAAACAATTTAATGTAATTTATTCAAACTAGCGACCGTTTATTAATCAGTTGGTTTTTTTTTAAAATTTTTTTATGGATTCATGTTTTAATTGGTAAACAATTTATATAGAATCAATATCGTTCATATCCCGATTCCAAACAGTTTAGTAAACAATCTCCAAAGAAATCTGATTATGATTTCTTCTCAATCCAATTCCTCCTTAATTCAAATTTTCATCAATTCAATCTCCTATTTTAATTGCGGATTAGTAAACGTGGCCTATTCCTTCATTGATGGGATTGGATTTGAGGAGAGTGAAGTTTACACTTTTCAAGGCAGTGAGAGATAAACATACTAATAAAATTTTAAGGCCATTTTAAGAAAATTGAACCAATGAAAAACCACAAAATACATGTAATTTATAAGTTTGGAAAGCTCAGTTTTTACTAGGAAGGAAAATGTATTAATTAAAAAAAAAGGTCAGAAAGTACAAAATTATACACCTATGCGTAGTATGTGGGTCCGTATGTTGCCAAGTTTTGCTGAACTGTGTTGGCGGGTTGTTCCAAGAACCGGATCAAACCCAAATTAAAGTTTTCTGGAATGGAAAATTTACAGACAAGGTAAAAAGCACTATGAAATTAGGATTATTTAATAAATATAATAAAAGAAAATGGAACCCACGACACTTCGATTCCTTTGAAGCTCTCAAAGCCTCTGTTCGGTGGGAGAGGGAGGGAGAAGGAGCCCCCGATACAGATACGAAGCGAAAGAGATCTACCCATGGATTCAATACGCAGACATTAGCTTCTCGGGCATACAGTTTCGGATCAAAATCGCATTTTGTGTAAAGGGTAAGTCTCAAATCTCAATCTTTCTGTGAATTATTGCGTTTAGATTTGAAATTTGGATGAAATTCAAGGACCCCTGATGGGAGCCTCATGTGGGTTGTTTATATTTCCCTTTCATTGTTTGGAGTTTTTTTGGTATAATTTTCCCTTATGTTGGGCTGTCACTATGTGGGAATCCCACTTGACCTAACAAGTGTTGGGCAATTACAGCAAAACATATGCTTTGCTTTGAGTCCAAGAGCTTGTATTGCATTGTGTTTTACCATTTCCATGTCTCTGTGTTATCAAAATTTTGTTTCTTTATGTTTTTTTTGGTCTGTTGATTGTGGTACATTTGGATTCATTTGCGTGGGCTGATTAGTTTTGTGTTTGCTAATGCCGTTTCAGATTTCGTATCCAAAGCCAGTATATATTTGGCTTCATAGAAAACTGATATTGAGTGAATTTGGGGTTGTGAATTGGAAGTTCGGGTGTTGGAAGAATTTGGTGACATTGTAGTGTTGTTTAGTGACCTTCGTTTTACTGGTTAAGCGGGCAAAGGGGGAAGCAACTTGTGCACGAAAATGGCTGATGATGCAGCAGCTTTGGCAGAGGCTGCAGGATCAAGATTTAGTTCATTGGAGCTAATTGGAAGAGGATCGTTTGGTGATGTGTATAAAGCGTAAGTTCCAGTTTATAAATGCATAGTGTATAACTTTGTATAACAAGCCCTCGTATGATGACTTGTTTGGGCTCATCATCTGTCTAATTGAACAACTTCAAATTATACCTGACTTACAGAAGGTACTTCAAAGTTTTATGCTGAAAAACTGTACATGTTACTGCCACTGGATTTCTGCAATTACTTGTTTCACTTTGTGGCCCTTTCAAATACTAGCACATGGCTGTAAATAATATGCATAGTTGTTATATATATGGATACGTTGTGATTGATTGTGGTGAAATCTGTTTAAATGTATGACAGGTTTAGTGTAATGTAAGATTGGTTATCTCCTAAGCTGGTGGCCCCTGATTCCTTTTGTGTCTTACAGGTTTGATAAGGAGCTTAACAAGGAAGTTGCAATTAAAGTAATTGATTTAGAAGAATCGTAAGTATATTGCTTTGAATCTAATTATATCTTTTTCTTTTTACTGTTCGTTTTAATGTTATATGCTTGATGGTGCTTTGAACTGCATGTGATGAACTCCAGGCTGTTGCCATGATAGGAACTTTCCTCTCTTTGTTGATTACTTTTAGTGGGTAAATTTCAAGACAGGATACGAAATTTCATAAAGCACACATAGGGTTATACTGATAGCTATATAGGTAGTGAATGCAGAAAGTAAAGTTGATTTCAACATTTTCACTCACCAACCAAAAAAACAAAAAAAATTGATATTCTTTTGTTACATGCAGAAAAATAAGCTTGTTACATGAAGACCAAGTAATTATAGGTCCGTATACTTGAGAATTGCCTAACTCAGTTGTGACTTGTGAGTATCTGGTCTTAACTACGATAATAAATTAATCAGGATTCTGCAATTTTTCTGGGACAATTTTATCATCTGTAGTGTGAATGACTTAGAATTCTGGGACAATATCACTGACCAAAGGTAATAGTTCTTATATAGTTTAATTAATAAAACCATATGGTATTCTGTTGGAAAAAATGCTTAGATGACTACCATCTCTGATCCTCAATCTGCTGCTTAGTTACTAACTTAGTTAAATGAAGTTATTCTGTCCTTATTCATGCTAATGGCAGAAAGTTCTGTGCAATGGAATATGACATGGATAGTTGTTGTGATTCATTATTATTTTGCATGTCGTATTATTAATCAATCTCCTTCAAGCATCCCTTATCTATTTGATATTCATAAAGCTATGAAACTAACGTTACGTTTTCTTTTACTTATTATTTTCTGCAGAGAGGATGAGATTGAGGATATTCAGAAGGTGCCACTCATAATCTTTAGAGTTAGGATATTGTCACTATGATTATACAAATATTTGTTTTCTAAATTGAGCTTGTATGTGTTCCAGGAAATTTCAGTTTTGTCACAATGTCGATCTCCTTATATTACGGAGTATTACGGTTCCTATCTCCACCAGACAAAACTTTGGATAATAATGGAGTACATGGCCGGTGGCTCTGTTGCTGACCTAGTAAGTTACTTCTGTTGTTTGTACATATTCAACGTGTTCAGATGAAATTGCTTTCATTTATAAGGCTTGTAGAACTCTCTTTTATATCGTCCATCTATCTTCATCATAGTTCCTCTACAAGATGATGAGATTTCTTTTGGGTGCTATGTAATTAACTCTCTTTAGAGTTCACATTTTTTATCAGGTAAATTTACCCCTAAGGAAGATATTAAGGGGCCATTATAGCTTGATTGCTTGCTAATACGCAATTCTTGATAGTTTATAAGGCCTACTAAGTGTCATAATACTTGAGCCCGCAGACAGTAGACGAACAAACTTGCCTGTTATCTCTTTCCTTTGTATCCAAACCACTTTTTCGTAAGGTGGAGATTCTATTACTGCATCACCCTTTATCCTTAACTGAAAGAAAATGGTGTATCTTGTCATTTATCATAATCAGATAAATATGTAAATAACCAAGGAGGAACTGCAAGCGGGGTTCCCTTCTCAGTATACTGTGTCAGTTTAAAAATTTTGACACTATGATGACAATATCTTAACAATGAGTTGATAGATCAATGTTTTAGCTGTATTAATGTTGTTAAGTCTTGTGTGTGCATATTCATGTAGTGTGGCATTGCTAACTGATGTAAAAATCGCAAATGTATGCATCTATCATGCATTCTTACAGAATGCTCAGACATTTGTGTTGATGCAGCTCCAATCAGGTCCTCCACTGGATGAAATGTCAATGGCATGTATTCTTCGTGATCTGCTGCACGCAATTGAATATTTACATAATGAAGGAAAAATTCACAGAGATATTAAAGGTGTTCTCCCCTCCACTTCTGCATAATTATGCATATTTATCAGAGAATCATTAAAAATTTTGATTTTCTGGGCTTTTAAATGTCCCCCCCAACCACCAACCCTCATGTCATTTTGCAGCTTTATTTAGTTTCATCAGTTCAACTTTCTTGTTCTAGCTCTTGTTTTAACGACACATTTATAAATATTGCAGCGGCAAACATTTTATTGACAGAAAATGGCGATGTTAAGGTATATCTTCATGGTCAAAGGCCTTTAATTTGTTCATAGAATTAGCTAAGTAGAAGTAGGAACTGCATTGAAGGGTGGTGTTAAATTTATTAGCCTTTGGTCTTCCAAGTTACATTTGTGACTTGTAACAGGTGGCCGATTTTGGTGTTTCTGCACAACTTACAAGGACAATATCAAGGAGGAAGGTACCATAATTAAACTTGAATTCATTTGCTTTGTTGTTGATCAGATCTGATGAATTATTAGGTTAACTTATAGACGTATTATTTTGTGCTCACCGTATGTTGTATTATGTACAAGCAATATCTTAAGTGTTGTATGCTAGCTAGAATGCACTAATTTTTTTTAACAACCCCAGACATTTGTAGGAACACCATTCTGGATGGCTCCAGAAGTAATCCAGAATTCTGAAGGATATAATGAGAAGGTATACCTATTGGTGACCTCATTCTCTATCAAGCTGAGCCATGATCAATGACTCACATTGACCCTTTGCATAAGCAGGCAGATATCTGGTCTCTGGGAATCACTGCTATTGAGATGGCAAAAGGGGAACCACCACTTGCTGATCTTCACCCAATGAGAGTTCTCTTCATTATACCTCGAGAAAATCCACCTCAGGTTCTCTAAATATACTCTAGTGTCACACTGATGCAGTTATCTTCATAAATGAACTTTCAAAGATGAATTGCTTCTTAGCCATATGGAGATATTACTCACAACATAAAAAGAACCATTATTTTTGTTTGTTGTGCAGTTGGATGAGCATTTTTCTCGGCCAATGAAAGAATTTGTTGCACTTTGTTTGAGGAAGGTACCAGCTGAGGTAAGTACTTATGCCATCTGAATATTTGACTAAATTTTCTGTCTGTTTTTTTGTTTGACCAATTAAAAGGTGGGAAATCATTGCAAACTTGATAGTATCATTATGGTTACCCCAAGATGCGTGGGAAAATCCCGGAACTGGCCCTTTTTCAAGCTCAGTGGAGAATATCCACTTGATTAACCTGCATAAATAAAATTAAACTAAAGGCAGTCATCAAACAAACAAACATAGAGCATATGTTTTTGGAACATGGAAGTGAGAGTTGTTGAAGTTGAGGACAGTGTGTGCTTGTCGAATTTTATTGGTCTTTTTTTATTATTTTATTTTTATTATATCATACGCTCTTCTTTATGTTAAAGAGAACTATCATATTCTTCTATTTTGTTTTCTCTTAGCAATAATTAGACGATAGTACATTGGTGGTCTTTCAAACCCATTTAATCCTATATTGGGAGTTAGTATTGAAGTGATCGTATTTTCTTTAAGGTACTTGGCTACCTTTTGTGGTTGTAATATATTACTTTGGACTTATTTGCAACTGTTAGGGCAACATACAAAATTGCATGAACTATAGGGTTATTAAGTTAATGAGTCGTACAATGAAGCTTTGGAGAGAGTAATTGAGCATAGACTGAGACAAGAGACACAGGTCTCAAACAATTAATTCGGGTTTATGCCAGGGAGCTCGACTATGGAGGCAATCTATGTCTTCCGAAGATTGATGGAACGATAGGGAGATATGCAAAAGGATTTGCACATGATCTTTATAGATCTGGAAAAAGCGTATGATAGGGTTCCACTAGAAATTCTGTGGAGGATTCCAGAGAAGAAATAGTATGAGTAGCATATCCAAGCATAAAGGATACCTATGATGGCTAGGACTGCAGTGAGAACTCATGAAAGACAAATTGAAAGCTTTCTCATAACCATAGGGTTACACCAAGGCGCATCTTTAAGTCCTTACCATTTTGCATTGGTAATGGATGAGTTAATGAGACATATTCAAGATGTTATCCTTGGTGTATGCTTTTAGCAGATGATATAATGTTGATAGATGAAACGCATGAGGGAGTAAATGTGAAGCTTAACCTTGAAGGGAAGTGTTGGAGTCTATAGATCTTCGCCTAAGCAGGTCAAAGACAGAGTATTTGGAGTTCAAGTTTAGTGGGAATGGGGTCCACATGAGATACGGGTGAGGATTGGAAATCAGGAAGTACCAAAGAGAATAAGGCCTTTTCATTATCTTGGATCTATCTTGCAAAAGAATGGAGAATTAGATGGAGATCTCAACCATAGAATACAAGCTGGATGGATGAAGTGGAAGAGTGCATCGGGTGTGTTGTGCAACCGTCGTATGTCACTAAAGCTCAAGGAAACATTTTATAGGACGAAAATAAGGCCATCAGTGTTTTATGGCGTGGAATGTTGGGCGGTCAAGCATCAACACGTGCAAAAAAGGAGTGTAGCGGAAATGAGAATACTTCGTTGGATGTGTGTGCACACAAGAAAGGACAAGATTAAGAACGAGGATATCCGAGGTAAACTAGGAGTGGCCGCAATTGAAGATAAGATGAGAAAAAATCGGTTAAGGTGCTTCGGACATGTTAACCGACGACCTACAAACGCTCTGGTTAGAAAGTATGATTATGAGACAGAGGCTCAGGAAAAAAGGGGTAGATGAAACTTAGGAAGACCTGGAAAGAGAATCTAAGAGAAAACATGGAGTACTTGGAGCTAACGGAAGACTTGGTGCAAAACCAATTGTAGTGGCGTTCTAGGATTCGTATTGCCGACCCCACTAGTGGGATAAGGCTTTGTTCTTGTTGTTGGACTTATCTGCAACTGTTGATAGTGTTATATAATGTTATAGTTAAATTTAAGTATTGTTTGGATCAGCTTTTGTAGATACGTTTCTTTGTTTCAGTTTATAGCACTTCAAATCTGTGCTGATATAAATTAAAGCAGGTTGCAATCCATTAAATTGATTATAAATTCTTCAAGTTTGCTTATTGTTTTTATGTTTTGTCTTTTATCTCAGCGTGCAAGTGCCAAGGAACTTCTAAAGCACCGTTTTATTCGGACTGCAAGGAAGAGTCCAAGGCTTCTTGAGAGAATAAGGTGTGATATATTGCTTTTATGCCTGAAATTTTTAATGATATAACTTTCTTTCTGGAATGAACCTGCTACATGATGATGCTCCCCTGGTCTGTGCCTGCCTCAGATACGGGGGATAAGAGAACTTGAGACATAATTTCATTTTCTGACATTTACATGTCTTTGTGTTTTGAGTTGGCAGCTAATGCCCATTAACATGGTTTAGCTAAGATGCCATGCTTTATTGTTACCTTACAGAGAGCGTCCAAAATACCCTATCAGGGAAGATGCTGACAGCCCTAGAAATGGTCATACAGCTAGAGGGGAGATATCTGATACTGTGAAAGTGACAAGAAATATAAGAGATGAAACTGTTCGAGCTAGGTGAGTTATATATTGCTGATCACTAGTGCTTTGCAGGTTGTGTGGTTTAACTCTTGTTTTAATTTGCAGTGACCAGGGTAAGACCACGAAAAATGCTGGATGGGATTTTAGCATTGGAGCACAGGCTACAGGTACTGTTAGAAGTGTTCCAAAACTAAAACCACCGCAGGCAAGAGAGAAAAATCCAGAAGGCAGTCAGAATAACCCTGGAAGAGCCCCAGAGAGTACTAACCAACGGTTCTCGGCGTCTGGAAATGCTCTTCAAGAATCACGTGAAGATTATTTTTTTAGGAATGGTAGAGATTCATATCATGATGAGTCAAATCCTGAAGATGTAAGTCTCCCACCCCCATTCCTTTTTTCATTCACTCATGTTTTATACAAGTGACATCCCAGTTGCAACCTTTAAATATAATTTTTTTACTTCATCAATGGGCTATACAAAGTTGAGAAAAGATTTTTAAGGTTGTATGTTTCAAACTTTGTGATTTTACTGAACTCTTATCTGTATAATTAGTATAGGCTGTACACAATCACTTAATTTTCACTTTTGAGTTTTGTCTGCTTTTACTGGGGTAAAGTTAATCAGGGTATGTAGTCTACCAAGCCAATTTTCTTTTCCTCAAAAAGCAAAATGTTGCTTTTATTAATTCAAATCAACTTTTAGTTAACTGATTCAAAGTTGGAATACACAGTTGTTTGCACCATGTTACATTATTATATATTATTTAGCAATTTGAGGTGTATTTCCAGGATGAATTGACTGTGAGTGGGTCAGGAACTGTTGTTATACGAACTCCCAAAGGATCCCCACCATCTACTCAGTTTCGTGATCAAAACTCTCTGGTAATAATCTTGTACAGATATGACAATAATCCAAAGTATTCGAGTTTGAATTTGTCTTTCTCACCTATCCTTTATTTGATTAGCTTCTTTTGTTTTGTAGTCTAGCGGGACATACGCTTCATATGAAGATACTTCTTCCAGTGGAACTGTTGTTTTTCGTGGTCAACATGATGATTCTGATTCTCCTCGAACGCCAAAATCGAGACTGGGAATTCAAGAGAAAACATCAACTGCTTCAAACGAAGACAGTGCCATTAATCTTGCAGAGGTGCCTTTTGATCAATGTGATAGTTCAATTGATATCAGTTAGCTTTTGATCAATGTGATATTTCAATTGATATCAGTTAGCTATCTGATCTTCAATAAATCTCTCACATTACAACAGTACTAGCTGAAACATTAAAAGTCTTCATGTGTAACAAAATTCAGTGCAAAGTGTTGGAGAAATTGCAAAAAGCTGCTGATCTTCAAACAGTTGATATGTGTCACCCAAATAGATTAACTTACTCGTCAGTTGCATTTGGTACCATCCAGTATCAAATTTGAAAGACCTTTTCCTTTAAATGTTCTTTCAGTTGATTTCAGAATTCCATGAAGTCCCAGATCCAATCTGCTTCTAGGGTTTTCATCCCCTAAATTCTCCTCATATTTTGGTTGTAAATATGAATTTCCTAGTTCCCTTCTGAAATTTCCTAGGTCATTGTCATATTTTTAGGTTGAAAGTAAAGCCAGCAAACCAAAACCTAATGGTTGAAGTGCTCTTGGCTTCAGTAATCCAGTGTCTTGACTTATGAAGCTTCTTTTGGGGTTGACAATGTTTATGCAGGCAAGGGCCGCAATTCAAGGGGGGAGGAAAGGAAATGCCAGAGATAGGTCTGCACTTAACAAGATCAACTATGATGCGCATGATAATAGAAGAGGGCAGATGACAAGTAGCTCTGATTCTTCCAGGTACATCTATTGGAAAAAGTGCCGTTATTATATCTAATCTTTACACGCACCCCCACCACCCACACATGCGCACACATACGAGATAGGGTTGAAAATTTCTAATTTACAGAACAACTCTCTTTACCTCAGACAATCTCATGAATACTTAGATGCCCCAAAGGCATTTCCAAGATCATCCCAATCAAGTGATGACGAAGAAAGTGCAAAGGTTATATCATCGTCTGCAGCACTATCAATATTGCTTATCCCTTCGTTAAAAGAGGTGAGAACAGCTCAGATATATTCATAGACCTCTTGTCTTGATATGGTGTCAAGGGGGTAATCTTGCGTTATTGTTTTACCTTCAAGAAATATTGTTGTCTTCTTTTTCTTTCCTCCTAAGGGAGTAATTGTTGGCCAAACTTGTGGGTTTGTCATAAGTTAGAAGCCTGGTGCACCATATTTTTAATTGCTTTGTATTGTCGTAGGGTAGGTGTCTTTAATTAGAAATACCACATTATTTGAGGAGGTATAGTTGATTTGTGGAAGAACATATTGTCCAGGCGTGATGCAGATTGCTTGTTGTATGCATACGTTTAGGACTTTAGGTTGTAACTATGTTAGAATCAGCAAGCATAAACTTCAAGATATGGTGTATATGGTTCGAGCTAGTTCATTTTCTTTCTTCACTTATGCATGCATCTCCACTGAAGTCATAGTGTATGTAGTTTCAGATCCTGTGCTTTACCTTTCTTGTTTAATTTACCCTCGTGTATATGCAGGCCAATGCTGATGATTCAGAAGCATCAGCTGTGCGTTCTGTTGTAAATTCGCTGGTCAAATTGGAGAGTTTGAAGCCGGGATCTTCTGAAGTTTTTGTCAGCAAATTGCTTCAGCGATTAGCAAGGTTTCACTAATTGTCTTTTTTTTCCTTTCTTGTCCTATTCTTTCCGACCACTTAAAATGGTGGCCTGTGGTCTAGAGGACTTATAGAAGAAAACCTTTGCAGTTCAAAAGGTCCAAAGGAATCTCCATTGAAAGATCTACAGGAGTTGGCTGCTCACATCTTCGCTAAGGGCAAGACAGCTGCTGGAGAAACACAAAATGCAGAAACTGATAACAAGAAAAGGCAGCAGAACAAGGAATTTCAATCCAACGCAAATATAAGCCCACTCGCAAGATTTTTGCTCTCAAGGTTAGCGAAGTTGTTTCTCTCTCATATTCCTTTTTTCACCTTATCAGACGCTGATTGTAGTGTAAAAAGAAACAAAAACTAAAAGGTTTCCCTCGAGTTTTAGTTTCTAAAGAATTGAAAGCGTCCTAAACCTTTCTTGCAATTTTCATCAAGAGGAATTGAACTATCATTTGGAACGAGAAGTTCTTGTCAGAATTTCCAGATTTCATCATTTAAAAAGAAACCTGAACGTTTCAATATCAAATGTTTGTTTGCTACCTACCATGGTGGGTAAGGTGTGCCATGCGGGTCTAGGGCCAGGCTCAACACCCTCATACAACCAATCGCTTTAATACCAGCTTGGTTACAAACGTAAACAAGAGAAGCATATGAAAAGAGAAACCATTAATTAAAAAACACGGAGATCAAGTCCTTCAAGTTGAGATATCTTTGTCAGTTAAATTACTTTTCCTCGCGGAAATTGTTTTCTCCGTAATTTTCCTTCAATACAAATATGTAATGCTATAATTAAGTGTTTGATGCAGATGGCAAGGGCAAGTCTCGCGCGATCTCAACCCGGTTTGAAAGAGGTTCGAGTAGCGATTGGATATTTATTTTTGTAGTGTGATTCCTGTTTATGCATTATACTGGTTTGATGTACATATCAGTGTAAGAAATTGTGCATTTTTCATCTGTTATGATTAATTTTTTTAATAACATTTTTGTTTGGGAGTAGCCAGCATCGAGCATAATTAGGGGTTTGGTATTGTTTTATCATCGTTGTAATGTTACCAAAATTGGTTATATTTATTCATAATCATATTATTGGTCGTGGTTTAGCCTTAGCCCGCCATTTGGCGAAGGTTCGGTTTTTGTGCTGGTGAAACTATAAGCATCACTGCAACGGAAGAGTTGCAGAGTTCAAATCTCATGAACGAGAGTTGGTTTTTTCAACACGAGATGTTCATATAATATAATGCAGAACTTGGGGATTCAATTTTGCCATTGATACGAGAGACCTCGCGAACAAGACCAAAACCTAGTCCCGACCTTTTACATGGCCAAGACCGGAACAACTTAATGAACTTAATAATGTTGTTATTAAATTTAAATCTTTAAGAAGCGTGAGTCTTCAACCCGAAATCGTATCTCTTTATTAAAAAAATGCTTTCAATAATATTGAAGCATATTTCAAATTTGATTGTTAAGTATGTTTTTATTATACAAGTTATTATAATTTAAACTCTACGAAAGCAGTTTCGCTTTTGGCAATGTGATTACATCTACACCTGTAATGCTTTAGGTATCTTTACCTACTTAGAATGAGACGACTCATGAATCAGAATAATAAGAAATACGACTCATGAATCAGAATAATAAGAAATACGAGAAAGAATAACTACTCTCCCTTGATCAATCTAAATTCCTAGAATTTCATATTCCTTTTGTGAAATTGATTGTTGATGGGGCGGTCAATCAGGATGTAAGTTTGTGAGATTTTACTTTCAAACAAGTCCGATCCGGTCCTTCTAATTTTGGGCCCGCCCCGACCTGTGCCCACCCTAGTTGTAATACGCAATAGTGAAGGCGCGACTTGCAAACCTGCGCAAGTGCGATACGAGGCTAAATTTTGAGAAACCCAAAAGCCCCACCAAAAAGAGAAATTTTTAGTTGTGACGAGAATACGGATGGTACACCACGTGTTTTTATGTAAGTGGTGGAAAATTTAAAATTTTTAAGTTATTAACCTTTTAACACATATTTCACAATTTATATAAGGACACGTGATGTACCATCTCGTGTGACGGCAACATTGAAAAATCTCTCCACCAAAAGGGAGAAGCACACATTTTTCCTTGTTGAAATCAAACACTTGGCCTTGTGCAGTGCTTTAGAGGAGAGGGACATGGCTGCCACCAGTTTCTTAGCAGCGTCACTTGTAAGAAGAGCAGCTGTGGCTTTGGCTCTCTCGCATCCTCTTCTTCCGACAAGCAGCAAGCTTTCTTGCCGCAGGACCCTTATCTCCTTTCCTCTCACTCCTCGCTTAAGTTCTTCAGGTACTGCGAACAAATCCCTCTTTTGGGTACTTGATTACTGAGCATAAATCATGTTTCTTTCCCTACCCATTGTCTAGTTTCTTGTAATTTTGACTGCCCATTTGGTTGAATTATGGATTGGATAAGTTGAAATGGTTATCAAACGAGCCATTATTTTTGTATCTGATGATCTGCTACGTAATCCACTGGATTACCGTCCTTGATACCAGCTTCAGGAATATGCCATTTAGCTCAAGCTATAAAGGGGGATGTTGATGGTTTGCTTAAAGGAGTGGCAGACAAGACTGTTATTGAAGAAGTAAAACGTGTTCTCGAGATGGTACTTCAAAACTTGTACTACCTTCCTTATCAAGACCATATTTTTTTGTTTCTTAATTTAACCCTTTCTTTTAGAGAGACTTAAGAAGTTCAGATTTTTGGACCGTTTGAAATAATTTATTAAGATTGACAGATGAATATGTAAGGTCACATTGAAATAGGTTTGGCCTAATTTGTAACTTGAAGATGAAGAGAGAGATGTTTCTAAGTTGTCCTTCTTGGTTTTCCATTTATTGTAGGCTAGACGTGCATCATCGAGAAGGGAGGTTCTCCACACAAATTTTCTCACCCCTCCAGTAGTGAAGGAGTCAATGCTAGCATTGGAAAAGCTAGCTGATCTGAAGGCAGTTGTTCAAGGCGGATACCCACAGGTTGAACTCAATAGTGTTTGCTCTGTGTTGCCCTTGTGCAAATCAAAGTGTACTTGTATTAATTAATATATTGCTGCTTCAAATTGTCTAGGCTGAGCGGTGTCGGATTTCTGTAGGACATCCGGAGGTATTGACAACTGATCCTGATGTAATTGCAGCATTGAGGTATTAAGTTGTGTCTGTACCACTTTTATTTATCCAATAATTCATCTTTAATTGAAGGGAAACCTTATCTTAAGTTTTCTCTAATGGTTCTTCCAGTATCACAGGAAACTTCGGGTTCCAGCCTTGTTCTCATGGTGATTTCCTAGGCGCAATTCTTGGTACAGGGATTTCTAGGGAGAAGCTTGGAGATATTATCTTGCAGGTATCATTTGTATTTTTTTTTTGGTTAAGGGTTTAGGCTTTTAGCTCTTGGTCAAAATTTCCAAAGAGAAGGGTCAATAGGTTTTATATGTAAACTATATAAGAATTTCCTCTTCTGTAACAACAGAGCTAAAATAAATAAACACATGCCAATCTTTGCCTCAACTTATTAACGGCTACTTCGTATGGGATTTCAATGTCAGAATTTGGATGTCTGTATCCTGTATTGGTACGTGGATGTGATAACGGCATTACGTAGTGTTGCTCTGTGGTCCTGCCATAGCAGGGCTATATCTTTTCAATGTATTTATAATTTTATAGAGAAGTATTAATTTGAAACATCAATCTTTGAGTGCAGTACTGTCTTAGAGCTTTCAGTTGGATACCATTGCGATCAGTTTGTAATTCCCACTGATGCATCCAGTATCCATTATTTTGGAGTTTGGATCTTTTTTTCTTGTTTATGAGGGATACGACCTGGTTGGATCAAATGTTTATGACTTTTTATATCTTTTGTAATGCTTATAGGGGGAGAAAGGAGCTCAAGTCATTGTTGTTCCAGAACTTGTTGACTTCATCATATCATCACTCGACAAGGTTGTCTAACATCCGAGTATTTTGTTTCTTGTGATTTGTTCTTCCTCGTCAATGTCAATAATAATATTCTGGGTTTTGTGTCTTTTTATTTCTTCTTTTGGTTCCTTACATAAGGTTGAATTCATCTCTGGAGCAAATTTTATTTTTGAATGTTACATCTCAGGTTTATCATTTGATTTCTCAAAAACATCTGAAAGAACTATTGTGGCATTAATTTTTTAGTGATCATTGCAGTGTACATTGAGGAGATAAAACAGTGGCAAATAATAAACAAAAGAGAAAAGAATGGTTTCACATTTTCCAGTATGAAAAGAGAAGCATTTTTCACAGAATCACAGGTCAAGATAACTATGCATATCATAATATTTAAGCGTACACATTTAATGTTTGCAAACGGTTTATCATCTTGCAGGTTGGTAATGTGCCAGTATCTTTTAAGAGGATACCACTGATTGCTCTTGATTACGAACCGCCAAGGTTGCAAATTATCATATTGTTATCTTTTTTTCCACTCTCCATAATGCAGCATCATTAATTACTTAAGTATCTTGTTCTCTTTGCAGGACTAAGTCGTTCAAAACCATAGAGGCATCAGTGAGAGTTGATGCTATAGCTAGTGCAGGATTTAAGTTATCACGGACAAAACTAGTTGATCTTATTCGGTACGGTGTTTTCACTTGTACAGAATTCTCCCTCGAATTATAGTTTATTGGTCATATGCAATTTTGTTAAGCTTTACTGAGTTAGTTAATCATGTTTTGTTGGTTTACTTCTTAGTTAGTGGGTTCTTTCGTTTTCTTATCTTTGCAGTGATGGTGATGTGCGTGTGAACTGGACCCCTGTTACTAAAAATGGAGCTACACTCAAGACCGGTGATATTGTGTCGGTTAGAGGAAAAGGAAGACTAAAGGTGAGTTTTCGAAATTAAGAAAACTACTTTTTTTTTTTTCTTTTTTATCAAATTACTTGTCAGCTATATAGCACCATACATGAAAACACATTGACACTTCTTGTACGGTTCCTGATACCTTTCCAGTATTTTTGCAATTAGTGCTTTTGGATCTGGAACCATATCCCGTTCTTATATGTTAAGAGTAGTATAGAACTGTATTGTTATCGAAGTTGCGAGCACTTACTACATGTTATAATCTGCACCATATGCACTCTTCACTAACTAGACCCTGGCATGGATATAAGGCTACCCAAATAACAAAGGTTTTGATTGACCATCTTTTTGATTGGAGATTACTGTAATTAAGCAGAATGTATTATTTTACATTATTACCTCATAATCTGTTAAAGAGTTTAAGTGTCAGCATAAGTGCATAACCATCTCTTATATTTATGTTCATGTTTAACTCTTAATACGTCTTTAGCCTGGCATTTATGATGTTCAAATTTACATTGGTTCAGATAGGAGAAATTAACCCTACGAAGAAGGGGAAATTTGCAGTTGAGCTCATTCTTTATCTGTAAGTTTTCGAAACGAGGAACAATCTAACATTACTGTTCATGGGATCTAAACGAGTCTTGAGGTGCCGTTTTTGTAGCCTAAAACGCATAGGTTTTCTTCCAAAGATCAAGCATATGCTGCATTCAAGTTTGGCTCTATTTTGTAAGTCCAAATGTGTACATATCTATATTTTCCCTACTTTTTTTTATTTTTATTTTAAATTTTGTGCATTAATTGTTGTATTATCTATACAATTATTAAGCAAATACAATTTACAGACTTTCCAACTAACAAAACAAATCAAACTATCTTTTTGCTTATGTAGCTACAGAAAGTAGCCATATATTTATTCATTTCAATCACCTTTCAACTCTATGGCATGAAACCTTTGAATATTCAGCCATGTCCACAAGTTGAACAAACACATTTAACTCTGCGGCAGCATTCCTTATCGCACTTGCCGCAATTGTTTACGTTGTTAGCAACGTCAGTGCATTTTCCACGGCAGAAAAGCTCTCCAGTCTTGCACTTATACCCACATTGCCCGCAGCGATTACAACATAGACGCAGAGTGTCTTGCAGCATCAGAGAAGACTCGTCCCTTTGTTCGCCGAAATCCACTTTGCACATTCCTTGTGGACAGATTTTAACTGCATAATCTGGGTCTCTCCCGGTCTGCTACTTCCATTTTGTTTCTTCTTCAACGGATTTCGTCCAAGGCAACAGATATCATGGCTGCTTCTTTGGGGTTACGGATTGCGCATCATGTGTTATGGCAGCATGCGAGCCTCACGTGCGAAGCTAAAATCGTCATTTTCTCTTGGTCGACCATTTAATGCTCAGAAGCTCAAAACTAAAACTCATTCATGGTCAGTCACTCTCCATGGCGGAACGATGAAATGTGGGTTACTTGTCTCGTAGCCATCGATGTGGGTATTCAAATACGAACCAGCCTCACTGATTTCAATTGACGATTTCAGTTCACTCATTCCAGTTTGATTTTTGATGAAAAACCTGACACTCGCGGCGCTATTTCATTGTTCTTGAATGGAGAGCGGATATGAATGGTGCATAATAATTTTGTTAGGTATTCAAGCCCAAGGGAAGAATCCAACCCAAAAGACTGGTCTGATAGGTGAAAGAAATCCAAAAACTTAAGTACCATTATACCATTTATGGTGTAGCCGATGTGGGATCATAACATCACATCATCCTTCGGAAGACCCGACACCCATGGCGGCCCTTACTCTGGTGGCTTTCACTCTTAACGGCGGCGCACCCTCTAGTCGTCCTGTTAAGGTAGCTCTTTCCAGATCGCCCCCTCTGCAGGATCGGGACCTAACACCCACAACAACCCTTACTCTGGTGGCTTTCACTCTTAACGGCGATGCACCCTTTAGTCGTTCCCCTAAGGTAGCCTTTTCCAAGTCGTCCCCTCTGTAGGGTTAGGAACTTAGGTTCTGATACCAATGTTAGGTACTCAAGCCCAAGAGAAGAGCTCAACCCAAAAGACTAGCATGATAGGTGGAAGGACCCCAAAGACTTAATATCACTACACCAGAAGGATCATAACAAATTTTAGCCTCACATATAAAATTTACGTGCAGACTATTAATAGAAAATAACTGAATTTTCAATTTTAAACATCAATCCTAACAGATTTCGTCACGAAGATTTAGTTCGTAATGCTTTCACCGTGGGCTTATCTTCCGAATACCGATTGAGAACCATTTTATCTAATCCGCCTTTTAACTAACTAGGGTGGTGATTACACTTTGATTTGCAAGAATGTCAGGCGGTTTGCTCGGACACCTCGCTTGCACTCTCACCTACCGCTGCTTCACCACCGTCTCTCGCCCTCTTGCTCCCCCATTCTCCTCCCGCTTCTTCCCCAAACCCAGACACCTCTCGCGGCCCAATTCCCTCGCCGTAGCAAATATTTCCACTGCTTCTTCGGACCCTTCCACTCCCTCCGCCGAGCCCAACGAGCCCTTCGCTTCGCCTTTCCTCTCCGTTCAAATCCGCTGCCAAAAACATGTGTCTGTGAGCTTCTTCTCTCTCTTCTTCTTTTGGTGCATTTAGTTCAGTTACTGGGATTCCAATGAAAATGTTATGGGCATGTTTGGTCACAGAGATTGTATATGTTGTGTATATTCAAATAGGAACTCAGAAAATTATGGAGAGAAAACTGATTCTGTATGGAATTTATTGTCTGTATTGAAATGGGGGCTCAGAAAATTTTTATTTTAACTTCTTTAAATTTTTTTTTTCTTACCAAGGTAGAAATTTACTTATTGTGGGGATGTGACGATTTTCCCACGTCGTCGAAAAGTAGAAACTTTGTAAGCGCTTACAAGGAGTTGGGCCGCCCCGCTAATGCCAATTGGTTTTAAGATGAATCTCAACTTCTTTCATTTATTATGTCATTTTGCTTGGATTTGGAAGAAAATGAATGTTTTTTACTCGTCGTAATCAATCAAGTTGAAGTTTACAACTTTACATGTCACTTAATAGAAAAGATGAGGTCTTGGAAGTAGACACATGAAGTTGAGACTATGAACTTGTTAAGTCAGCTAAGGCTCTGTTAAGTTAAAGACAATACAATGCCTAGCCAACTTGGTTCTCCTTGTTGACCAGGAAATACTTTCAGAAGCGCTGTTATGTTTTGGTGCAAGTTCTACAAGTATTGACGAAGAAGATGACAGTGACGGAAAGGGCGAGGTGGGTTCCCTGTTGATTCATGATGTTTCATTTGGAATGCAATTTACTTTATGGTTTGAAAGCTTTTTCCAATGTGCTGTCTTTCTAGTGTTAGACGATTTTGCAAATGAACAACCGATTAGAATGCGCCTTTTTTCTTATGCGCAGATCTGCATTGATTCCATATTTCCTGAAGGTGAAGATGTAAAAACCTGCATTTCACGTGCTGCTGATTCCATAAGTTTGAAAGAGATGCCTAGTTATGAAGTTAAGATGGGTGAGCAGTTCGACTGGATAAAGAAAACTCAGGTTAATTTGCTTGTAAATTCTGTTCTATCAGAAAGTATTGCATCGCCTTTATCCTCATTGGTTCGATATCTTTTGCTACGATTTGTTGAATGATAAATCAGTTTCACTAGTAAGAACTTATTATTGCTCTATTAATGTTTATAGGAATCATTCCATCCTGTTGAAGTTACTGAAGGACTTTGGATTGTGCCCGAGTGGAGAATTCCTCCGGTATGATAGTATTAAGACTATTTCTTCTGGTTTCAAACTATTTTTTGAAAGGGTTTGTTTGCTATGGTTGTTCATGATGTATTGACAACTTACAATGGTTGACACCTGATCACATGTTCTGGAAAATTCTACATCTCAATGCTGAGAAATTTATTGAAACTTCTTAGCAGACACGTGATCTCAGGCACATCTCCGTGTATTCACGCCTTTCACTTTGTTATTTGTCTTAATACTTGCATGATGCCCAGTTACTTACTCTCTTCTTAGCCAGCACCGGGAGCTTTTCATTAAAACTCCCTTATTACAAAGGAGAATGTGATGGCTAGAATTACTGTTGACATAATGGAATAAATATAGTTATACTTGTTGAACTCCTACAGGATGCCCAAGCAACGAATATAATTCTAAATCCCGGATTGGCATTCGGAACTGGGGAGCATGCTACCACTAAGTTATGTCTATTGCTGCTCCGTAGATTGATAAGGGGAAGAGAATTATTCTTGGACTACGGCACAGGTTCTGGAATTCTCGCAATCGCTGCAGTTAAGGTATTTAACTAATCTTGTAAGTGATGTTGCTGAGTAACCCCATCCACTTGATCTTTGATGTTTGCACATTTCATTATTGTGATGTAATTCCTTTCAAATGATGTTGGTTGCCGACTGATGCTCAAATCACGGTTTGACGTTAATAACTTACTATGGCATTTTCACTGTAAACGCAGTTCGGTGCTGCCTTATCAGTCGGAATTGATATAGATCCCCAAGCAATTACCTCGGCGCGCCTGAATGCTTCTCTGAACAGCATAGGACCTGAAAAGATGCAGTTGCACCTGCTCCCCAGCAAAACTAGCTCTGCTTCGAGAGATCTATGCGGAGATGTGGAAGATCGGAGCTCATCTGGAGTGGAATCCATCTTAGAAACAAACAAGTATGATGTGGTCATCGCAAATATACTTCTGAATCCCCTATTAGATTTGGCGGATCATATCGTCTCTTATGCAAAGCCTGGGGCAGTCGTCGGTCTTTCTGGCATTATCTCTGAGCAGGTATCATTCTAGCACAGGTGATGGATTGGAAATGTCATTTGCTTGCTGAAGTTTAAGGAAAATATTTCCAATTACATCTCCATAAACTTCTATAGGAAAGTTTTCCAATTGGTATATCGGATTATACATAGGTTCCTTGACCCGATTTCGTTGTGCCCATGTTTCTGCAGCTTCCACATGTTTTAGAGCGATATTCACACTTCTTAGAAGATCTACTGATCACTGAGATGGATGACTGGGCCTGTGTTCATGGAACAAAGAAACAGAACATTTCTGAAAGCTGAGATAACTTTCTGCCATTTCAAACGTTGACGGAAGTATCATTCGATAAACAAGTCAGACGGTATTGTGAATTGGCGGGGCTCTTCGATGAGAAACTGGTGGTGTCTGGTCGTTAAGAATATTTGGTGATGCAGGGCACCTGCTGTTTTCTCAAGCGGAAGATCACCAGCTTCTCCATCACTTCTCTGTTTTCTCCTGTAGGACTGACTTCGGGAAAAAGCAGCGGTGACACCCGACAACCTGTATGCAGCTTCTTTGGTTTTGTTTTCCGGCATCTTCTTTCCCTGTAGAAACTCTTTTCACCTGAGAGAGTAGGTCTCTTTTCCAAACACAGCTATTGACAACTTGAGGAGCTTGAATCTACATTATAATTTTCTTGCAATTCCTTTATAGACTGACAGAACCGGCTCAGATGCCGGCTAATAAACGTTATTTCAGTTATTTAACCGGAGAAAAAGGATTCGACACACGCAGAGTAATATTCCGAACGTATTATTTCATTGTTATTCATTTCGTGTTTGTGAGCAGCTAACATAAACAAGAAAAAGAAGACAAAAGAGATGGAAGTATATCAATGTCATTCAACCAACAAGTGTATGTCAAATGATATAACTACCAAAAACGACTACTAAACCGCGGGTGGAAACGTCTGCTAAAAAGCCAATCGGATCGTGCAATGCATCGCTTGTCCGATAAAATACCGCCCCTTTGTATGCAACGCTTTAATCAAGAGAAAATTGTGCCCACCAGAACGACGATCAGATGTCACCGCTTGAGCTGCCTCCTTGCCAGAGCAGGAGCTTTCTTAGGAATGTAAACCTTGTAGCTCACCTGCCAAAAAATATTAAAACATCGTTAAAGCTAGTAGTAGAAAACGCGTGCCCTTCGGGGACATCCGGTTACAAGGAAAGAAAAGTAAACAAATTTGTGACAGATCAAAACACCCACCTGTACCATTTCACTACCTCGCATCACCGACATTGTTTTCTGCTCAAACTGTGAGCCATCTGTAGCTTCATCTTTCTGTTTATCAGAACTCTGTTCGATATCTTCACCGTTTCTATTGCTGCTTTGGGGCACAGCTTGGCCAATCCCGGAAGCACCATTATCTACATTACTCTCACTCACCAACAATCCTTCCTCAGGAGGTTCCTGTGAAGCAGGTTCTTGTTTCAGCGTGGGGTGAGCTTTCAGAGAATGACCCCTCAATGCTGGTGAAGTCGAGTTCGGTTTATAGAGCGCAGCAGTGGTCTTAACCTTTCTGCCGACAGCCACTTGCTCTATTGGACAAGCACCATCTTGCTTTTCCAGGTTTTGGGAAGAAAGAATGGAAACTCTCTCTTGAGGCCCATTGGCCTCTTCTACCGATTGGGTTGCATCAACCCCTTCAGCAATATCGCCCTCGGATGACTTCGCTGCAACCACTCTACCACCACTCTCCCTCGGGGATTCTATTAGAACCGATTCAACATTTGCAGTGGATGGCTGTTTCAAATCAATATCGGTCTTGTCTTCCTGATTGGTAGTTACCGCTGAAACTCTTTGATGCTTTCCTTTGAACCTTTTTAGATTTTCCAAAGCCCTTTGTCTTAAAATTGATTCCAGATCCTCACCTGGCAGACCACTGATTGCCCCAGAAACCTCATTCTTATTTTCATTAACAGAACCAGTAATCCCGATTCCATCATCTTGGCCCGTACAATCTTTTTCCAAAATGTTACGATTATCTTTGAGATCCATGATTAGAACATTAGAAACATAAGCTTCTCCCTCTTTCCCACTCTCTACTTCCGTTCTCTTCTCAAATGCAACATCTAAACGATCATCCAACTCCCTCTTGCCCCCTCCATCATTACTATCATTACTCCTACAAGAAGGGTAATCGTCATCGTATGTAATCTCTTCTTTGTGCGCATCCCTATCCATCCATCTTCCATGCTCGTTTTCTTCTGCTACCGTAACTACAGATCTCAACCTCCTCGTATATGTCACTTTTTCCTCACTCCGACAATCACCACTCTCGCTACGCTGACTGCGCAAAGAACAACTCCTTGACCTATACCTAGCCTTCTTAGTCCCACTTTCAACCTTGTTAATGCCACTTTCATCTCTGTTTCGTTTTCCAGGTCTGCCCCTATGCCTCTTAGATTCAATCTCATCACCACTAATACTCTCACTAGGACAAGTTGAGCACCTAAACGACGCGCTACTCCTGGGACTAACGCTAGCATTCCTCCTAGGCTTCTTCCTCAAATGGGTTTTCTTGTCATTCTTCTTCTTTGCCGATTTCCTCTTCCTTCTACGGGGAGAGTCCTCGCTGCTGTCAGGGCTATAAGATCGTCTCCAAGCCCTCTTCTTGCTCCCTTTTGCATCCTTCCTAGCGCGCGATCGAGCCCTTCTACTTCTCAAATCATCATCTGAGCTAAAAGACGATAACGATTCCAAACTTCTTGAATCATCCTCACCGGAATAAGATGAAGAATCGTCACGACGGCGAAGCTTCTTGGATCTATATTCCCTTGTTTTGGTCTTACTCTTACTCTTCTTCCTTGTTCGCGCCTAAAGCAATCACATACATAAATTAGCATTTAGCATAAAACATTGGTAATCATGAACCAAATCATAAAACCTTAATCTCACACATAATCGCACAAATATATTTGTACAACATTATAGTCAAAACATCATATTTCTTAGCAAACTACTTATAATGCTGCCTAAAATTTTCGATTTGTTTTCGATTCCAAACCCAAATCGGAAGAACAAAACCAAACAAAGAAGTAATCTTTGAAGCAGGGAAGGAAAACCCATGTAATTAAACAAAAAACCAGAAACCTAGAACACGACAACAACTGATAGAGAGAGACAGACAACCTCGGAGGAAACCTTGGAGCGTTTCTTGGTACGAGAAGAAGAGGACTTGCCCATCTGGGTTGACACCTGCAACAATCGAAACTGTTAAAAGCAAAATTCAGATTACAAAGAAAGCGAAAAGAAGGGGGTTGTTCAGAAGTTGGATTGGACGATTCCGGATTTGAGGATATACACATATATAATATATTTATAGTTCTCTCTCTCTCTCTCTCTCTCTCTCTCTCTCTCTCTCTCCTCTCAAGGATTGTGTGTTACGCTTGCTTCTGCCCTAACTTCTTTGTACCTCCCCCTTCTTTAATTGGAAGATCGATTGGACTTTTGCTTCGCGTCAATAATCTAAATTTAATTTAACAAAATTTATCGTTTGATAAAAAAATAAATAAATATTTATAAGATCTTTTTGTTATGTGCACTGCGATGTTAATTAGATTGTGTATCTTCTAATTAAGACGTAAGGGGAGTGAGAATTGGCTGAATTAAAACATTTGCTTTGCTTGAGATCGAAGTGGAACGAGGACAAAATCACACAATTTATTTTCTTTGCTAGCATTAGACAATTGAAATAGACATAGAATAAGAGATGTGAAAGAAAACAGTATTATCTTTATGCTCTTGTTCTTTTGTTGGGTAAGAGAAAGAGTAAAGTTGACACAAATTGTTTACTTAGATAGGTAGATAGAAAGGTGGAATGCTCTTTTCATTACAAATATCATTTTATATAGGAAAACCTTACACCTGTAACAAATAAATGGCATGAGTAAAAAGTCATCATTCATTTTTACTATTTCACCTCCTTAAGACTTTTCCACCTAAGGCTTTTAATTGACGTCACCAAAGCCCACTCGATAACTCACATTTGTGTGATAAGGCTGAGAAACTGTTACAGTGTTTGATGATGGATCATTTTTGTTGTAAGTCAAAGATGGCAATCTTTCAGCAGAAATTGGGAGGAAGCGTGAGAAAAAGTTACCCGAGAGACACAGTCGGAGAAGAAGTTATCCTTTCCATCTTTTTTTTCTTCCTCAGCTCCTCTTTCTTGCTAGTGAGTAAGATTCACACTACCCCCAAAATATAAATATATATATATATATATATATATATATATCTGTTTGAACCCGATTTGCAGGATTTGC
>JADOBS010303931.1:0-49756 GCA_015708375.1 Cydonia oblonga | reverse complement strand
ATTGTGACATCCCACACCGCCCAGGGGAGTGATCCTTAAATGATATTCACATCCTTACCTAGCACGAGGCCTTTTGGGAGCTCACTGGCTTCGGGTTCCGTTGGAACTCCGAAGTTAAGCGAGTAGCGTTCGAGAGTATTCCCAGGATGGGTGATCCACTGAGAAGTTGCTCGTGAGTTCCCAAAAACAAAACCGTGAGGGAATGGTAAGCCCAAAGCGGACAATATCGTGCTATGGTAGAGCGGGCCCGGGAAGTGATTCGTCCCGGGCCGGGATGTGACAGTTATGATCAATAAAAGTGGAGGAAATTTTTGCAAAATATAAAGAGAGCCTGTGACATTCAAGCAAAGTGACTTCATCCTTTAGCCTTTTGCTTTATATTTCAAATAGTAGGCGCCTAACTACCATTATCCACTCTAAAACTTTTGTAGCAGCCAACCACTGATCCAAGCTTTGCACGTGTTCTTTAAACAATATAATCCATATCACATACATCCACATCATTCCCGCATCATGCACATCTTGCAAGTACTGCTATATTATTTGCGCTTTGTCTTTACGTTTTCGTGAAGAAATCGGTTATTGACGCTTGGAAAAAATTATTGTGCATTTTTACATCTTATTTTGATTTTTTTAAAATTCTTCTCTGTCTGCTTTGGTCACAGTTTTTGGGAAATGCTATTTTTGAACGAGATTTGTAGTTCAGGTGTGGTTAAGAGTTGTTACCGTTATACCCAAGGTCAAGTTTCAGTACCCTGTTCTCCCAATATCGCTTGTAAGAAAATCAAAGATGACTTTTATGGAGGGTAGCTCTCATATGAATGGGGAAACCTTTATTAACCCATAATTCCCATCCATGGCGGCAAATTCCCTTCTTTTCTTTCCACATTAATAGTCATGGCTTGATTATAAATCAGTCGTTAGAATCTTTACATAACATCCCACTACGGCTCTTATATGCACACAATGATGTCTTTTAGCTACATCTCAGTCTCACCCACTAATCAAAGTCAACTTAGCCTTAGTTTGCTTCCAAGCATACCAATAAGCACTTCATCACATTACATCTAGGTGCATGTTATTTTTCTTTTTTATATGATAGACGTTCCTTTCGATCCTCGTAAAACGATGAGTTTTGTTGCTTGAGGTTGCTCTTTACTCTTTAAATTAAGAACGTACCTTCTTCAAGTATTTTAGCTTTGCATTATTCCAATAGAGAAATGTTAATAACAAACCCTTATTTATATTATAACTTACAAGGGTATGTACCAAATGATTTTATAATCTTAATAGGCTTTTGTATTCTTTTTCGTTTGAACAAGGTACGAAATTCATTGAGATTGAAAACAATAAGTAGAAGATGATATTAGGATTTTCGATTTTTGTATTCTTTAACCTCAATGATTTTTCACCAAATTTTTAAATAATTATACATACATTTTCGTCTCAATTAATATTTAAACATGAATAATACTTGGCTACTCAAAGAATAAGTAGAAGTTCCTACTCAAAACTGTTCATTGCCAATTCATAGAATTTCGTCAATTAACCTATAAGGTCGTTTAGACATCGAACTGTATAAAGCAAATGAATAGAATTGGTAAAAGCGTTACGAACCGTCTATGTATTTGCTACAATAGATTGACTAAACGACTTTAGTTTTAATTCATTTTTAGCAAATATAATTTTCAAAGTAATTCATAATATGAACGATTCTGATCATAAACATAAAATTCTATAATTCAAATATGAAAAATTTTGAGTTGAAATTCCTACTCTTCTTTAAGTAGTCAAACATTATTCTTTAGATACATAACACTCGCGTTCTGGATTGCCACCACATCCACTTGGAACATTTCCAATACCATTTTCATATATCTATTATTTTTTCCTAATTAGACAGGTGAAGCTATCGTGCGGGATCATCCCATCAACTTAATAACTACAGATGTATCAATCTCCAAAAGTTTTTATTACAAAAGCAATTCCCTTAATTAAGTGGTGATGATGATAAAAACAACCGAGATCAAGATTTTTCATTTTACAACTTTCACGTCAACATCACTCATCACTCATCAAATGGCCTTTTTTTAGTCAACTTGATATTTTGTTGGTGCCACGAAATAAGTACATATTGTATTCTACCTGATAAACACGTGGGTTTATAAATTAAAATTCTATAATGACGTGGGGTAAGAGCTAATCATCTCTAGCAATTCTTGTTAATAATACTCATGTGTTAATCACCAACTAATTAAGAAATCATTATCCTCTTATGCCCACGTCTTGTATGTGCTACATATTGGAGCATTAGTTAGAGATTTTCTAGTGGTGTAGGCAAACAAAATAACAAAACTGTACTTTAATGACTGACATGGTAAGTTATCTTTACTCAGTTGCCTCGTAAAAAAAAGTGTCACTCTGATGAAATAGGCAAATCAAGTAGGCAAAGTTTGGATACTTAGACAACTCCATCTTAACTTGATTTTCCTTAGATGGCTAGTCAAAACAGTTTGCCTATCCCATTGGAGGCTGCTAATTGTATATATAGTTATATTTACATGTGCATCAAATCTCATCGACTTGCCCTTCACTAATCACATTTCACAATTCTTCCAGAAACCATCACTATTTTAAAGTGCAGATGCTTAATTAACAACACAAATTCAATGAATAATATGATTAACATTCACACACAAAAAATAAAATAAATTTTTGAAAACTTTACCGCCCGTCACACTATGGGAGATGGCCATGCCCGAAGTCGTTACCTTAACCGCAAGGGGGATGCCGAAGGCAGGGCTAGCGACTGGAGTGAAGTAAGCTATTCAGTAGTTCCTTTTGGATATCACCTTGTTTTAGCGGATCACAAATACAATGGATAATGTTGTAATACAAAAACAAATAAAACATACAATTTTAGGGTTTGGATTGGACAAACCCAAACTGACATGAACGTTGGATAAGCAGAGTATGTATGTATGGAAATTTAATAATTTCATGTGTTCTAGGTGTCTGACCGTTTCATGTGTTCTAGGTGTCTGACCGGAGAAATCCTTTGGGAAGTTAAACATGGTCTTAAAAAATCCACATTGAACATATTGTTTAAGTTGCTGCGAACTATAAGAGTCCCAAGGATGATTAGTATTTTTTCCATTTTCTCCAAGTGTACCTCAGTTTCTTATATTGAATTCTTTTTGTTGCCTAGATACGTTATTGGTTGACTTTAATGGAGTAGAACAATGTACAGATATTTTCGCAGAGCAAATTGCTGCAAGAGGAAATGTTGGTTAAAAAAACTATTTTATATAAGAGATAACTACATTTCATACCATTTAGATTTTGGGTGATTTTTAATTGAGTCACATAATTTCAAGTTTCTAATATTGCATCATATGACTTTGAAATCGTACAAGTAATATGATTGTCTAGTCTTTCATTAAATTGATGACGTGACAAGTGTAACACTTTACATATATAAAACATTCATCATAGAGCTTCAACTTCTCCTAAATCGATGTTTGTGTTATAGAAGGACAACCGATCACACAGTTTAGTTCAAGTTGTGCAAGTGTTTCTTATAAGTAAGAGTTGTAAGACTAGAACCAGGTCTCACATGTAGCACACCATCAATTTAATAAACATTATACGTTCAAACAGATATAATATATAAATTAATACTTTAGGGTACAATGTGAGAATATTAAAACCTCGCGACTTATTTTGAAAGATCTAAAAACAGTGTAAAATAGCCATCATGCACCACTCTCTCCAAAAAAAAAAAAAATTTAAGTAAAGAAGAGTTCATCATGATTTTTTATGGAATTAATAATAATTCACTTTTTATAATCATTTTCTAACTAATTTGATTTTCCATGAAAATACATTGAATAAAAGCCTATTGATAAAAGAAAAACACAACTCATACTCCTCAATAGTCAATAGGTTGACTTAAAACTATATAAAGACTAGAATAACAAATAAGTCCCTACTTTTCATTAGTAACATTGTATAACCAAAAGTAAACTTAAAAGATGATTGCTTAATAGAATCAGGACATTTTTTGGTTTGTTTTTGTTCATAAAACTGTCATTTTCTTCAATTTTTGAAATTCTACTCCAAACAAGTATAAATATCGGAATGAAATTTAAATTGAAAATAAACAAAAGTAATACAAAATATAGAGGATGAATGAAATTTGAATTGACAATGAAGGAAATGAATGGTGACAAAGAACAATAAAAGTGGGCGAGTAAGTTAATTAAAATGAAGGAAAGAAAAGTCGTTTCTGAGACATGTTTTCTGAGAATGATTATCATAGAATGTTTGGTACATATATCCAAATATTTAATATGGCATACACGTTTTTAATTTTCTCCAATGTCTCAATTTCTTCTTAACATCCATACTGTTTTTTAAGCTATACATATAGGATCTTACACTTGTTTTTACACACAAATTTATGTTTAATTATCACTCGTTTATATAAGTTTGTTATGGACAGCTCATGTAAAAGTTATTGACAATCATAATGTTGTTACCAACTGATCATGTAAAATATATCAACAGGAGTTCATGAAATTCATGATGAATTTTGTTGGGTTTTAACTTTTAAGAACTTCTCCTTCTTTTTAATCACTTTATTAATCCTAATGTTAGTTTTCCAAAAAAAAAATAATAATTCGAACAAAACTTTTCCATAAAAAGTTGGATAAAAAAAGTAATAATAATAATGAAAAAAAAAAAAACACCGCCATAATCCATTTGTCACTACTCCCACCTCTCAATACTGAAGAATATAAGCCCCTATTTTTTATTAGTAACATAAAATAATTTTAGAAAATATGGCAACAAAAATAAATAACATTTTCACCATATTTAACTCACAATTTTTTTTTTTCACAATCCAGCCACCCAATTGAACAAGATTTAGAATTTGGCAAAAATCAAAGGTAGTGCTACTCACACACCCTTTTTACCTCATACACACTCTTGTTAATGTTTGTCTCATCTTCTTCAATTTATTTAATCCGACGAACAAAAATTAATATCATGCGTGAAAGGTAAAAAGGAGTTATAGATAGCACCATCCAAATCAAAACTCAACTTCAAGAAACAAGACCATAAACAACTAAACAAGTGAAAAAAACGAATTGAGAGAGAATAATAATAATAATAATAATAACTAACAAAAAGTTCAAAAAAACTTTAGTTTTAATGAAAAAAGACAAATAAAAGTGTAGTGAATAGTACCAGAAAAAGGTAAAAATATGGTTTTTCGTTAAGAGTGAACAATACTGGAAATGTTTCGTTAAAACATCCTAAAAAATGGATAACCCTAATATTTTTAGGTAATATACGAACCCTAATTTTGTAATTTGTGGGGCCGAGTAGCAAAATAAAGAAATCAAGGAGGATCCTCGCCGAATCTTTTTTTGTGAGAATTTTGAGATTCTTCAATCATATCCGTTCATCGTACATTATGTAGTAAAAAATTATTGTAATTTTTTTTATTTAAAATTGAATATAAACAGTACCTATAAAAACTGACCGCACAATATACGATGAACGGATATGATTAAAGAATATCCGGGATCCTTACGAAAGACGATCCGGCGACTCGAGGATCTTCTCTCTGAGGAAATCATTTTCAAGTGTCCACGTGTAAAATGATGAGGTCAGCAGTCCTCGTCAAAAGGAGTTTCTCTCCCATGTATACAGCTCAAAAATCACTCCCTTTATAAAGCCAAAGCCCCACAGTCGGCTCGTTGGCTCTGCAAAATCCTACTCACACACGTTTGTTTGCTCTGTTTTTCTCCGTTTCCTCTGTTCACGCCGCTTCTCTCTCTCTCTCTCCTACTATCTCTCTCCCTCTCCTCCAACTTCCCACAGTCAACCTATTTATACTCCGATTTGATACTCGAAACCGAATCGGCCCCGGTTGGATTTCTACTGGGTTTCGACTGATTTTTTCAGTTCTTCATCCGAAAAACCAGGAAGAAAGAAACAATAAAGAGAAGAAATGGTTGTGGATTCTCATGGCGGTTTCAAGTGTAACAGTGATGGTGGTGAAGCTTCTGGTTCTGCTTCTGAGCAGTCTCAGATTTCGTCTCTGAATTCGAAGAATGCGAAGCGTGTCACTGGTTTTGGCTCTTGTTGTGATCATATCTCAGAAGCTGCAAACAAGAGGCTCAGACAAACTCCAATGGATTCCAACAAAAAAGTATTTTATTGTTTTGTCTTGGTTTTTCCGCTTCGGTTTTTTTATTCAATGTGATGGATACATCTTGAATCTTTACATTTTACGTGTTTTAATAAATTTATATTGACTTATTTATTTTTGTGTTGTTTATGCTAGAAGTTTTTAGTTTTATTTTATTTGGGTTGATTCGGCGTTTGCATGGCGTTTTTAAGGTTTTAACAATACTTCTCTGTGGATTGGTGGGATTTGAAGGAAAATCCATTGAAGCCAATATATCTACGCTCACGTATCGTTTTTTTCAATTTTTCGTGTCGTTTTCGTATCGTTTTTAAGGTTTTAACAATACTTCTCTGTGGATTGGTGGCATCTTCTCAATTCTCAACCACAAAAAAAAAAAGAGACAGTAAAGTAGGACTGTTTCTTTTTCTATCATTTCGTTCCTTTTTAACACGATGGTTGTTTCTAACTTTCTATGTCTTTATAAGTGAACAGTAAATACTTTAAATTAATTTTGTATACTTTCCCATTTTCTGCAATGTTTTTTTCATTTGATGCTACCATTTTGCTATATATTTTTTAAAATTTTTATTACTCATTTTTTGCAGGCTCAGTTGGCTCAAACTCTTCTAACTTTAAGTCCTCTTGGTTTGAACCTTGGGGAGACACCCCCTTTCATAGACTTAACAGAAGTGATTGCACCCAGAAAACTCAAGACTAAGCGTTCGCCGGAAGTTAAACCCAACGCTTTTCAGTTGATGACTGAGAAGGAAAAATTGAAGGCTTCTAACTTCAATGCATCATTTATCCGAATCGGTTCATGGCAGGTTGGCAGTTTTTAAACAATCCATGACACACTTAATCTGAAGTTGCGAAAGTACAAATTTTGTTCGATTTTGATTATAATGTTGTGCAGAGAGTAGCTCACAATGAAGGTGACTTGGTGGCGAAATGTTACTACGCAAAGCGAAAATTGGTGTGGGAGATCTTGGATCAGGGTTTGAAGAGCAAGATTGAAGTGCAGTGGTCTGATATTTCGGCATTGAGAGCAGTTATCAAAGAAAATGAGCCCGGGATTCTGGAAATCGAGGTAACTCTTGTTTATCTTCGTGTTCGTAAGTATTCATTGGACTAAGGTTTTAGTTATGGTAATTTTGTTCTCAGCATCTTGTTAATGTGGTGATGTTTTGCAGTTGAACCAGCCACCTACGTTCCACCGAGAATCAAATCCACAGCCGAGAAAGCATACCATGTGGAATGTGGCATCAGATTTCACCAATGGTCAAGCTCTTATTCACAGGTCCTTTATCTCTATTTTCTCTTCACATTTCTCCTAAACCCTAAATTTTCAGCACTAGCTGACGTAGTTTTTCGATATCTTCTGTTTTCAGGAGGCATTATGTTCAGTTTCCCCCAGGTGCCCTTGACCAGCACTACGAAAAGCTCATACAATGCGAAAGCCGGTTTTTAGAGATGAGCCAGAGACCTTTCCCGAGTCAAAAATCTCCATACTTTCAGTCAGACTTCCACAATGGTCTTGCAGAATTTGCTTTCAATTTTGATAGACACGGGGCAGAAATCCCCCCCAATCTGCAGTTCCCCTTTTCGCCATGCGTCCAGACACGTTATGATCATACTCAACAAGTTCAAACATACGAAAAGCTCAAGGCAACTCTTAGGATCAAGGATTCAACTTCACCAATATCAGGTACTTTTATTGCTTCCTTCACAAGAAAAGCTTTTTTTTAGGCCATCGACTCTTGAGAAGAACAATACACTGATGTTGTTTCCCCAAATATCTTGTGATGATATAGTGATGGATTTTTCTTCACCTTTAGATGAGGTGATCGGAAACCAAGCAGTTCAAAATCCACAAATGCCGGTTTACTGGGATAAAGGGATAACCCAAGCAATGACCAGTTTTGCTGGTTTCTTAGGAAGAGAGCAACTTCCTGGATTGGTTTCTGTTGCACAAGCGAATTCAACTATTTCTTGTCAAAGCTTCAATGTATATAATCAAGGATTAGGAAGCCCTAATCCCAACTCCCAATTGCTGAGTAATATCGAAAACCAGCTAATGATCGACTCACAAATTGAATTCAGCAATAAACAAGTCATGCCCCAGGCCAACTCACTCATCGCATTCCCAGAACCAATGAATTATGCATTTGCAGCTGATGTAAAGCACCCAGACTATGTACAAGAAGTGGCTGATAACCAAGACTTGGTTTCCGGCGCAAATGTTGACCTACTTCAGCCTCAACCAGTCAGCTGGGTGTTGCCACTACCTCAGCCAGGCATCTGGGTGGCTGCCAGGAACTCAGGGATACAAATGGCCAAGAACAACTCAGCATCTTCATCCTCTAGTCAAAATTTGACAATGGAAGAATTTGCAACTTATAACGACATGGCCAACCGCTGGAAATGATTCACAGAGACGAATGAAAGGAAAAATCTACCGGGGATGAGTGTATATTGCCTCAGCTTCATCCCCTGGTTAGGTCAGTATTTATTTTGTAGAGGGGGATTAGATAGTCGTAATCCCCTGTTTGTTTGGTTTATTAGTGTTTAGCTTTTCCCTTGTGACCAACTTTTTCCAAAAGCTGCATTCTGGCTTCAGCATTGGCAGTGTTTTTTTGTCAAACAATGAAGAGTCCAAGTTTGTTCTTGAAATTTCCTCAAGATTGAGTCCACAAAATAGGCACTTCCCGGAAAATTTCTCCGATTCCGACTTAAGGATTTGTAATAACCTGCTTAATCCAATTTAATCCAAGTATAAAAACTTCAATATCCGGCGATCATACAAGTTATTTTGAATCCAAAGAAAAGTTGATATTTCAAAAGCCCTTTGTCAGCAGGGTACAAAGGGGTTTCATCTTCTCAACGTACATAAACAAGAGGCATACTAAACAGATAAGTTCTGTTACACAGGACCGTGACGATGTTTCTTTTCTGACAAAGCGATATTCTAAACCGATACTCTAATCCACGTGAAGATGAATTTAAATGCGGATGCAACAAGGCCGGCACAATGACCTAGTCAATCGCCCTAACCCACATCTAGAGAATTCGAATGTGCAAATAAACTCTTCCCTAACAGTAAGATTTTAACTAGAACAAAATTAGCCAAAGAATTTCGAACAAGATTGGCCTGAGGAAGCAGTTAGCTCAAGTCTTCAGAACTTGTGACTCTTCAGGCACAGCAGCTGGAGGTTCATCAGACTTTGCTGCAACTTGATTTTCCTCTCCTTGTCCTTGTGCATTTATCTCACTGTATCTTCGCTTCTTTGGTGCTTTCTCCTTCTCATGTGAATTGCTTGCAGTTGCTGTTGCCTTCCCTTTCGTTTTTACTTTCTCCTTTCCGTTCTCCTTGTCGTTGCCACTGGCATTGGCACTGGCACTGGTATCTGCATTAGCATTGACACTTGCAACGTCATTGTTGGCATCCACCGGAGGAGGAAAGAGAGGCGGTTCACGGCCGCTCAACCGGCAGAAAACCCTTTCAACCGTTCCGCTGATTTCATTCCCCAATCCATTGTTGTCTAAAATCAACTCCCAAACGGACTTAGAGGCCTTTTCGAGCACTTGCGTTTCAAGCTCCTGCCTTAATGCGTCAAAAAGCTCTCTTTTTGTCTGTTTTTCGGCCCCGGGAGTGTTGAGAACTTTGCTCTGCTCCGCCATTTTAATAGTCGTGTTCTTCAGCTCCTCCTGCAAATACCCATTAACTATCACAATTACAATTTCACAAACAAAAACATACAATTTCAACTCCAAAATTCCTAACTTTTAGAGAGAGAATTACATTGGATTTAAGCTGATTGATGATCTTTAATCTGAGAGAATCAATGGTGCCATCGTTCATCAGAGACAACAATACGTCTTCTGGGGTTATCACCGGAGAAGAACCCATTCTTCAATTCTACTGAAAAAACCCCAATTCTTCAAAAGATGAAAGCCCTAATTCTCCGATTCTTCTGGGGTTATTACACTTTCTTCCTATTCTTCCTTGTTTCCTAATGAACAATATATAAAAAAGTCACACAATCTTTTCAGCAAAAAAAGTCACATAACTATTGCTTACCTCACATGTCTCACATAACTGTTGCTTACCTCCATACAATACAATTCACATGTCTCAGTTCTCAAACTCATAATATTATAGCAAACATACTATTCTTCTTCTTCTTTGTCATAAAATGCCAAAAGCACTCGCATTTATCAGATCAACACTTCCATGAAAAACAACATGCCAACAAAAATTGACTTGAAAAAACCCCGTTGTCATATGTTTCATTATTTTGCTGATGTGATGTGCTCAAAACAAATCAACAAAAACCCAGAAAAGCAGCTCACAAATGTAATTATATGAATGCAAGAGGACCTCGGCATCTTACTTGAAAATGTCAGACTCGTGTCTATGATCATGATGAACGATACAAAAAAAAAAAAAATCACTCCTTTTTCTTTATATACAACTCAGGCCAGGAAACCCTAAAACACAACCCCTAAATCCAACTGAATCAGATGTAAAACAAATTCGAATATGTATAATTTTATAAATTCAGATTAACAAGAATCTATTTGTTTGGAGCAGATGAAATTGCAGTCCGCAGGCGAAATTTCTAATCGTTAAACTGGATTAGACAAAATCATGAAACTTTTTTCTAAAAAGCCCAATTGTATTAAATCACAAATTTGAAGCAGATTTTGACATGCAATAGGTCAACAAGGTAGGAATCGTTTCAGACTAACCTCGATGGCGGGCGTCGGAGGAATCGCCTGTTACCGTCGGAAAACTTGAATCCGAACCAAGCTCCTGGATTGGTTATAGGGAGATGATGTTGCTGTGAAATTCAACGTGCAAAGGGTGAAGGAGAGGAATTTCAACTTGAAAGATCGTGGCTGCTTCGTGAGGAGATGAGGAGAAGACGCACAGGATTTTCAATTGGAGACCAAGACGACGACCAGGCCCCCCAGGCAGGAAGAAATCAGGAGGAAAGACGAGTGCGGGGCATTTTTGTCTGTTGGAAAATGTAATAATGCAAACTTAGCAGGGGTAAAACAGGAATATACATTAAGGGCTGATTTGGTATTACTGTGCTTTGAAGAAAAAAATTGTTTGTGCTGTGATGTGAGAATGAGCAGCTGTAAAATAAAATAGCAGAGTGTTTGGTAAACTTTTTTGTAAAAGTGTTTTTGAAAAAAGAAAGAAAGTATTATAGTGTTTGATAAATTTTTATGTAAAACAAATGTGAAAAAAAAAAAATCGGCTGAGTTTTGTAGCTTTGTGTTTTTGGTTTTTTTTCACCCAAAACTGTGAAAAAAAAATTGAAGCTGAATGTTTACCAAATATAAAAAAGCTTTGATAACCATTTTTTTTTTCTTTTCAGGATCACCTCAGTACCAAATCAGACTTAAATGTAAGCCCAAAGGCCATCTAATGAAAGGGAGGAAATAACAGGCATAAAAGAGTGGTATAATGGCTCTCGTGAGTTTGATTTCTATAAAATAGTGGGTCTTAATTCATAACTATTAAAATCTCACACCGCTACAACAACAATGTTAAGAATCTAACTTAGATGACCTGTTTGCCACATGCAGAAAAAGTGCTTCTTTGGAAAAGTTGATTTTTGCAACTCTTTCTTGAACACTGATCTGAGTTCAACTTATCAGTTGCAGGGACCCAAACTATCCAGCCAGAGCTCCATCTTGCAAACCGACTCGATTGCGACACTAGTGGACTGATGATAATAACCAAGTCGCACAAAGTAGCTGCCGAGCTTGTGAAGGCATTTACAGATCACAAAGTTTCCAAAACATACATTGCGCGCTGCATTGGTTCGGCTCCAAAATGGGAAAGAATCACCCTTAAATCAGGTCATGGTCGATCAAAGTTTGGGGTGTGGCGAGTGTATGCCGCTTCAGATGTAGGCCGGACACTTCCAGGAGGATCAATGGTCCGAGACATGGAAACATTGTTTGGAATTTTATCGGTAAATGGACAAGGGAGCTACAAAGAGCCATCTGAGTTTAAGAAAGATGAAGCAAATGTTGTAGTGATTGAAGAGAAAGCTGTGGTAGATGGAGACGCAAAGAAGGACGAGGTTTTAGTAAGAGCCCGTCCTAGGAGTGGACGAACACATCAAATCCGCTTGCATTGTCGGTATCTTGGAATTTCCATAAGAGGTGATGTCAAGTATGAGGGTGTGTATGAGTGGAAAGGGGCAACTTATGACGGTCATGAACTTCATGCGGAGAGCTTGTCTCTTGAACACCCTGTTACTGGTCTTCCAGTGACGTTTCGGGCACCTGCACCGTCTTAGGCCAGCTAGGCTTTGCAATGCTAGTTTAGTTCAATGGTTCTCTGTGTTCAATGTCTGGTTATAAGAAGATCGATCCTTTCCTGCTTCGACACGGTTACTTGCTATTCTCTGTGGAAAATGGTTTTAGGTTTGATGCCGAAGGCAAGCGTGCCGAGGTCTGCAGTTGGCACTGCAGCGCTCTCCTTACCTCGCCGTTAGCTCCTTTGTTCGATCATACGTGGAGAATGGATTTGGGTTTCAAATGTCATGAACTCTTGTAAGTAACAATTTACATGGAAAACCTGTTGTGCCATGTTTTCTTCTCAAATTTTGCACATATGATTTAATTTTGCACTTTTCGGCTTCTGTATATGTTGTTTAACTTATCTCATCACTTGGATATTTGGTATGACACTGCCATTTTCACTCTTAGGGTAAGCTCTGGAGCCCCTTTTTTTTGTGCGTGTTAATGGGGCAAAACGAACCTTTTGATGTCTTTTTAATCCTAACTCGTTATTTCACCCTCTCTTGTCACTTGGGCCAACTCCAAAAGACTTTTCCAATGCACATTGACGTCCATAAGCTCCCTCTTTACAAAGAATAACTCCTATGCGACCAGAGCCTACCCTAAGGGTAGCTGGAGTAGGCGCCCGCCTAGGCCCTCATTTCGGAAGGACCCCCAATTTTTAGGCGGAGTTAGGCGGGTCTGGATGAGGATGAGCGGGAGTTATGCGGGTTTATATGTAAAAGCCGGAATTTGAAAATCTTTTGTTGCAGAGTCGGCCTCGCACTTGGAAGAAGACAACCATATTCCCAACATCATTTTAATTGCACGATTTTACTTAAGATGGTCCCACCATCTTTTTATTTTATTTTATATATATATGCACGTCTTCTTCCCTTTAAATAGTCTCCACCATCTTATTTTTACTTTTTTGTTTCTCTCTTAAATATCACATTTATGTTTATTTTTATGGGGTTTTATTATCCTATTTTAAGATCACGCCACATATATCATTATTATGTACCTAAAGGGCTAAAACTCTCACTTTTTTGAAAAATGATATTATTAAATGTTCAAATTAATTAGTTTATATAATATATAATAAATTATTCAAATCCGTTTCGTCCGCCTATGCGTGTATACGAAAAATACTATCCTCTTCACTCTAGTATTTTTCCTAGTTGTAAGATTTTGTCTCTGTAATCCAACCATTCATTTATTTATTGAATGTAATAAGTAACATTGCAACAATAGAAAAATGATTGGAATTTGGTATATTGGGTAGGGACTTCTCTTTCGGTTTGAATTGGTTGAAAAATTAAATTATGTAAACTTAATAAGTGCATTTGCATCTAAAAATGCGAGATGGGTAATATACTAATACTTTAGTAATGTTCGTATATCTTTCTTCTTTTGATATTAATTTTTAATGATATTTAAGGTAGAAATAGATTTTTCATGTATTTAATGAATTTTTTTATACATACCAATGTACAAAGGATCGAAAATCAGAGAACTCTAAAATCCAATTTTGAAAGCTCGCCGAAGGCCCAAATTCTCAGGCCGGCCCTGTATGCGACAGAGTTACCGTATTTCAGTAGCATTGCATTGTAAGTTTCACTCCTCGTGATATTAGAGTGAAAAACAAATGTTTGCCTTGGCCTATCCGACAAGCTCTGATGTCGTTTTTATTTGGAAACAAACTTCAAATTTAACTTTGGAAATACCATTTTCCAAAAAGTATACAATCTTTTTTCTTTATCCTAATCCATTGAATCTTCAATCTTGTAGCTGAAAAAATTAATCATTTTTACTTGACTGTTTCCACATCGTTATCAATATTCTACTAAACAAAGGGTAAAGTCCTAATCAAGTTTGAGATTAGTCTAAACTAATAGCTTTACATTGCTTAATAGTTGAGCTCCTAGTGCTATATATATATTTTTTTTGAACAAACAATATTTTCTATACTAAAGAGGATGAGAATGAGTTTAGCCTCACAATGAGCTAGTAATAATGTGATTCAAATTCTTCTTTGGCGAGAATCAAATCTAAGACATATCACTTATAAGTAAAGAGGAATACCACTATACTGTAGTATGTAGTACTAAGTGGCTAACTTCTAATTGAAAGGGATCAAATGCGTGGCAGACTGTTATTGGTTACAAATATTGTATTCAATTTTGTTTTAATAATTTGTAAAGGCAAAGACTTTCAAGGCTCAAGTGCAGTAAACGAGTTGGTTGTTTAGAATACAATCAAGAATTCTATTCTCCCCACTAATCATATAATATGGAGATTGTTCTCCTCTTAAATTATTGACATTTTACCGACGTGAATTAGGTCAGTTGACAAAGATACTATCGCCTTTTGTACTCAAATTTAACTGTTCTTTATAAACATTAGAGTAGTTCAAAGTATTGCTTTGTCAAAGCATAAACAAGTTGTCGAAGACTTACTAGCTATAGTCTCCTAATAAAATGAGACTTGATATAGAGTTTTTCTATGATAATTAAATTAGCTTGCATTTTCATAATATTGAGAATTGTTTATATTTTCAAGCTTTGGAGAGGAAAATTCAAAATTGACTATTTATTTTTAATTTTTTGTTGTATAAATTTTTCTTGTCTGCAATTTGAATTTATGTGGAATACAAGTTAACATCACATTATGCATTAAAATCAATTGCGTGCAGAGATAAAAAGTTGGTAAATAATCCTTTTTCCTTTAGAAAACTGTTGTGATTCTTCATAACCTAATTGAAATGCAAATAAAGTAAAAGAATTGAAAACAAAATTGGTAACTCTAACATTTGAGAACAAAATTGGTTTCAATTATTCCTTCACCTCAAAGACTTTTCTCCCTCCTTTCAACGAGAAAATATTCAGTATAGCTGTCTGATTTTTTACACCGAACGATACCACGTTCACCAATTCAAAATCAAGCAGATTCTATGCTTTTGTAAGACGTACTCTACACAAACGAAAAAATTTTCGAATTACCAAGTAATGATTGAGTTTGTGTTTATCCACGGGGGCTGGTACTGATTTGTCCAACTCATCAATGAGAAATAACTGTGGTCCTTGGAGAATAAGACATCTCTGACAAAACATATACCAATTGATCAAAACAACCAGCTATACTCAGTCCAAGGTGCGTGCAAGAATCTCCCCCCAGCTCCCACCTGCCTTTCAAACCAGCAAGCTTCATAGCTTTACAGTTTCCAACGCCCATGGTTCAACGAAAGTTCTAGAGTACACCATATATTTGTAAAATTTAAACGGTTTAGATGTGCGCTCGAGAGTTCGAAGAAATTTAACAAGCGGACGTGATACAATTAAAAACCATCGTCTACGGTACATTGTTGTATGGTCTAACACTCGCGATCCAAACTCAATAAAATATCATCTGGGTTTGGATAATGCAGTTGTAATATATAATTTTAAGATTTTATGAGGTTGCAGTTGAAAACCCACCAAGCATTTTTTATTTTCTTTGCTATATAAATATCTTAGATATCTTAGATATACCCAGAAAATTATTGAAGGAACCAATTGTTGTGTGTGACGTTTTGGAAGATGGGTTTGCTGAGTGAGGGACTGACTCAGGTGGTGATTCCCGTGGCTGCGGTTGTGGGGATTGGTTTTGCTTTGCTGCAATGGTTTTTGGTGTCAAAGGTGAAGGTCTCTGGCGGGCATGGTGAGCGAAATGGGTTCAAGGACAAGCTCATTGGAGATGAAGAAGAGGGTGTTAGCTCTCTTGAGGTTACCAACAAGTGTGCTGAGATTCAACATGCCATTTCCATAGGTGATCTCTCTCTCCCTCTCTCTCTCTCTCTCTCAAAATTTACTTGTTTCCCATTTCATACCACTACAAGATGCATCCTAACATGTCAACCTGTGGGAATTTTTTTGTAATCAATCATGTTAGTGAAGAACACTTTTGTGACTAATTAGAATTTCGTCGCTAAAGCAGCATTCTGTCGTATTGACCAGTGGTCACACCCTAAAAAGAATGAAAAAAAATTTGATCTTGCTGCCCTTCCAATTTTCTTTCCCGAAGATGTCATCACTAAAGCATCTTTCTGTTGTAGAGATTGCATGATCACACCTGAAAAGACTGCAGAACTGTGTTCTTGCTGCCCTTTTAATATTCCTCGCGAAAGATTTCGTCACTGAAGCATCATGCTGTTGTTATGATCACTGCACTCCCTACAAGGACTGAAAAATGATGTTCTTGCTGCCCTTTTATTTTCCTCGCGGAAGATTTCGTTGTCAAAACATCATTTTGTTGTAGTGATGACAACCTCAAAGAATAGAAAAACTATGTTCTTGCTGCTTTTTGTGACAGTATATTTTTCTCTCTGATTTCGGTTTTTCTTTATTTGTCCTCAGTTTCTTTATTCTTTTGGTTGATTTTTTATATTTTTGTCATATTTGTAGTTTATGCATTTTTTGGTGCTTTTAAATCTCACTTTTGGTTCATATAATGTTCCTAGGGGCGACCTCTTTTCTGTTCACCCAATACAGATACCTCAGCATCTTCGTCGGTGTTTTTAGCACCATAATCTTCCTCTTCCTTGGCTCAGTGAAGGGTTTTAGCACTAAAAGCGAAGCCTGCACATACAACACAGGCAATATGTGCAAACCGGCATTAGCCAACGCCTTCTTTAGTACTGTTGCCTTCTTGCTTGGTGCCTTTACATCCGTCCTCTCTGGATTTCTCGGGATGAAGATAGCAACTTATGCCAATGCTAGAACAACCCTAGAAGCAAGGAGGGGTGTTGGGAAGGCTTTCATTACCGCCTTTCGCTCAGGTGCTGTGATGGGGTTCCTTCTTGCTGCCAATGGCCTATTGGTGCTGTATATCACTATCAATTTGTTTAAGTTGTATTATGGGGATGACTGGGAAGGACTGTATGAGTCAATTACTGGTTATGGACTTGGAGGTTCTTCAATGGCACTCTTTGGGAGAGTTGGGGGAGGTATATACACGAAAGCTGCTGATGTTGGTGCTGATCTTGTCGGGAAAGTTGAACGAAATATCCCTGAAGATGATCCACGAAACCCTGCCGTAATTACCAACTCCTTTATTACTATGTTTGTTTGCTCATTTCTCTTACATTTTCGCAATGCAGAGCATCACTTTTGACATACTGAGTGTCATACTTTCTTTGTCAAACATTGTTAGAAGCGCCTTTAGTTATATGAGCGCTTTTAATTTTGTGTTTCTTTCTCAGGTTATTGCAGACAATGTGGGTGACAATGTAGGAGACATTGCCGGGATGGGATCTGACCTGTTTGGATCTTATGCCGAGTCTTCTTGTGCAGCATTGTTTGTTGCATCCATATCATCCTTTGGCATCGGTCATGACTACACCGCCATGTCGTATCCTTTGATCATAAGCTCAATGGGGATTGTGGTTTGTTTGGTAACAACCCTTTTCGCAACCGATCTGTTTGAAATCAGGAAAGTCAGTGAGATCGAACCCGCCTTGAAGCGTCAACTCCTCATCTCAACCGTCTTTATGACTGCTGGGATCGCCGCTGTCACTTTTGTATCTTTGCCATCAGAATTCACTCTCTTCAGCTTTGGAACCAATAAGGCTGTCAAAAACTGGTATGCTTCTTTATATCCCCAACTTCTGTTCTTTCCCGAGCAATTCTTCGTTATTGTATTACGTGGTCTTATCAATTCACCCATTTCATAACACGTGTATCGATTTATTAGTTCATCACTAATTCGTTTTCCCGTAACATTTAGTATAATTATCTGAAGTACATGTGTGCTGTAGGTACCTCTTCTTTTGTGTATCAATTGGATTGTGGGCTGGTCTTGTTATTGGATACACTACAGAGTATTACACTAGCAATGCTTACAGGTGAGCCATTTAATTTCCTAATTAAGTAATTATGATTAATATAACCCTAGAAATATGTTGCACTTGATCAAATCTCCGATGCTGATTACTTTTTTCGGTTTGCAGTCCGGTGCAGGATGTGGCAGATTCATGCAGGACTGGTGCTGCAACAAACGTGATTTTCGGGCTGGCTCTTGGTTACAAATCAGTCATTATTCCTGTGTTCGCCATTGCGTTTGCTATCTACGTTAGCTTTAGCTTGGCTGCCATGTATGGAATAGCTGTGGCTGCTTTGGGAATGCTCAGCACTATCTCCACAGGTCTTGCAATTGATGCTTATGGCCCCATTAGCGACAATGCTGGTGGGATTGCAGAGATGGCCGGGATGAGCCACAAGATACGCGAAAGAACAGATGCTTTAGATGCTGCTGGAAACACAACTGCTGCTATTGGCAAGGTAAAACAAGCATAGGTGCATTCTCGGATCCTGAAAATGCAAATTCACTTTCTCAAGACGCTTTCTGAAACGGTTTTAGAAATTGTTACCAGACGGTCCATAAGTATTCGGTATGATGATTTGTATCCCTTACTTCGGTTTTGACATGTTTTCTTGTATGTGTCAGGGTTTTGCTATTGGATCAGCTGCTCTTGTTTCTCTTGCATTGTTTGGCGCCTATGTCAGCAGAGCGGGAATAGAGACCGTTGATGTGTTGACACCGAAAGTCTTCATTGGCTTGATTGTGGGAGCTATGCTTCCATACTGGTTTTCCGCCATGACGATGAAGAGTGTGGGAAGTGCTGCACTCAAAATGGTCGAAGAGGTTCGCAGGCAGTTCAATACTATCCCGGGGCTCATGGAAGGAACAGCAAAGCCAGATTACGCAACTTGTGTCAAGATTTCTACCGATGCTTCCCTAAGGGAGATGATCCCACCAGGCGCTTTGGTCATGCTTACACCACTCATTGCCGGTACCTTCTTTGGAGTCGAAACTCTTGCTGGGATTCTTGCAGGTTCACTTGTTTCCGGCGTGCAGGTAACCGCAGATTTTCAATTTCTCCGTCTTCTTTTAGATTTAGCGGCATTTGCTAATACGTCTTCCTTTTGCTTTCCTCCCTAGATTGCCATTTCTGCATCCAACACCGGCGGGGCATGGGATAATGCAAAGAAATACATAGAGGTAAGCACACTTTTTTGCTCGATTGAGTTACAGTTATTAGAACGTGAGCATCAAGCTCAAAACCAATTGCTGTGATGCACCTGCAGGCCGGTGGTTCGGAACATGCTAAATCACTAGGTCCGAAGGGTTCGGAGCCCCACAAGGCGGCGGTCATAGGCGATACGATCGGAGATCCCCTCAAGGACACTTCAGGTCCTTCACTCAATATTCTGATCAAGCTCATGGCAGTTGAGTCCTTGGTGTTTGCTCCATTCTTTGCAGCTCATGGAGGCCTCCTCTTCAAATGGCTTTGAAAATGGAGCTGCAACACGGTCAAATTAACTGCTGTAGATATATGTTCAAGATGGAGCTTTTTACTCTAATGAGTAGTTTCATGTTGTTAAGTAAAAGCTATATATTTATGGCTTCTTTAATCCCAATTTTACTAGAACCATATATATGTGTATATATATATATATATATATATGTCTATGCATGTTACTCTATGTTGCATGTCAATATGTATCCGCAATCTTGGTTATATGTGTATCTCCTTCTGTTTAAAGAGTCTCTTTCTAGTTGTTCGGGAATAATTAGAAGATTTTCTAGAAAATATATGAGCAAGTGCTTTTTCTTTTGTAGATCCAATTTTAATGGGAACTTGATGAGTCGATCCGCATACACGTCTTGCTTTTACTGCTATATAGAAAGTTACTTCACGTATTACTTGACCTAAAACAGATAATGGATTTGTTCTGATAGATTTCTTTTTACTTTTGACAAAGTAATATTTTAGCTACTTTAATTTAAACAAGAAAGATGATCAAATTAGTGTGTACATGACATGACACACTATCTGACCAATGAGTCTAACCCACTTAAGATATGTATCAATTTGGTTGTGATCCCAATATTGGCATCTTCCTTCCAAAAAGTATCTGTTTAGGTACAATGCTCCCAATGTTTTCATCAAGTATTTTAAACACCACAAGGTAATCAAATTTCAAATACCTTAAAAGAACAACTACATTTGGAGTGTCACAATGGTGATATTCTAGTCTTATCATGTATATTATCAAATGTTATCACTTTTATCACGTAATAATACATTATTAGTTTGGAATATCCCTGCTAATACATTAAGTTGCAAGGATGGGCCAATCAAGGTTAGGCCATGGCCAAGTGTTAACTAAGGTTGATGGACTCAAAAGTAATTACCTCTACACTGGCTAGATTTTGAATCAACTCGAAACCTGAACTCGTGAACTCTTTCAACGTTGAAAAGAAAAGTAGCAAGATCAACTGATGACCTCCCTCGGCAATGAAAAGAGAAGTAACACGACCAACGCTAACTTTTGGTCGAAAATGTTGGTAAGGTAACTTGAAAACAAAAGCATGTCAAAGAAAAGGCAATTTCCATGGTATGAAAACCATGATAAGCACAACAGTAAATTATAGCAATAATCCATCAACTTTAATCAAATTGGACCAATGGTGCCTCAACTAAAAATTCATTACCATTGGTCTCTCAACTCATCAAAATATGTAGCTATGGTCATGTTCATCAACTTCGTTAGAATTTTGTCAAAATGAGTTTTGTTGGAAGGACCATTACTACAATTGGGGTCTCTCAACTCATCAAAACGTGTAGCTATGGTCATTTTCGTCAATTTCGTCAGAATTTTGTCAAAATGAGTTATTATGGAAGAACCCATTCTACAATTGAGTTAAAGTTGAGGACAATTACTCCAATTAGGTTAGAGTTGAGAGACAATTTCTCCAGTTGAATTAAGGTTGATGGACCAATGGTAATGAACTTTTTAATTGAAGGACCATCGCTGTACGTTTTGATGAGTTGAATGACCAATAGTAATGAATTTTTAGTTGAAAAATTATTACTTCAATTAAGTTAAACTTAAAAAATCATTGCTATAATTTACTGAGAGTACAAATGCAAATCATGTAAGAAATCTAGACGCTTGAGTGGCTTCCGATATAAGAATCCAAAGAATTGCACAACACAGCAAACTGGGTGCCGTCCCACGCTGAAATTTCAGAAAACTAAGCCTGCAACTGGTTTATCTTATGGTATGGAGGTATGTGGCTTTTTCTATGTTTTTGTCCTAAGCAGGGTCACCATCCGATTATTTTTAGGTATATCCATTTCAGGGAGACTTGTTTATTTAATCGAACGAGGATCATTTTCAGATTCTCTTTGTGAGAATTTTGGAGATCTTTTAATCATATATATTTATCGTATATCGTGCGGTCAGAAATTATTATAAATCTTTTTATTTAAATTAAATATAAAAAAATAGCTGACAAAAACTGACCGCATAATATACGATGAACGGATATGATTAGAGGATCTCCAGGATCAAAGAGGATGAGGAGATGATCCTCATTCTATTTAATCTAAAGAAATAAATTTATTTGGTAAACCCTTCAAGCACAAGAGGGTAATTAAATTTCGCAAAATATTTGTAACTCAATGAGTTAAGATTATTTATCTTCATATCTAAAGTTGAAATCTTTCGTCTTCTTATGTAAAAGAACGTGTACATTACAGTAGACAAAAGTGACACAAACAGGTAAACAACCCACGTACATAACCAAACTAAATATAATCACTAGCCAATTCCAAACTCTTACTCTCTCTTTCTTGGAGTTAGTCGAACTTAAAACATGTTGACCTTTAACTGTACCACAAAAGTAACAAAGTACAATGAACATAACCAATCATAATAATTATCGTTTACGAATCAATAAATTTAACATTTCAAACTACAAATCATGACCGCATTAACTAAGTTGAATCTTATACATAACACGCTCGTTTGGAAGTGATTTTAAAATAATAAAAGAGTTTTTAGCAAAAAATGTTTTCGGGTTCTAAAAAAAACTTGAACTAGTGTTTTTTGAAGGAAACACTTGCACTTTAAGTATTTTTTCAGGATTCACATTACTAAATATTGATTCCAAAAATATTTTCATTGTTCCAGCCATTTTAAAAGTAATTACAAACGAGCTCAACGTCATTAATTCATAATGTAACACAATAACTAGGAGAAACGTTACATCCAAATACAAATTCAATGCACTCCATTCTGATGTATGATGCAGGCTTGAATATTTCTGTGTGGAACTGTAAGACTTTGATATTGATGGACCATGTTGTACGAAATTACTAAAACTGGACAGTCCAAGCTATTGTCCTTCAAACAAAGAAGGGTTTAGTTTACTTAGATAAAGTTAAATAGGAAAACTAATTAAAATGATTTGAAAATTTTGAATTTTAACGACAAAGATAAAATAAAAAATAAAGTGAATGATATCAGGATTGATTTTTTAGTGTAAAAATATGATTTTTCGTTAAAGTAAACAATACCAAAAACTTTTCGTTAAAATTCCCAAGTTAAATATGAAATCCCAAGAACTTAATCAGAATTAGTGATTTGTTTAACCTAATAAAAAATCCTAGTCTCCTCCTATTAGAGAAATTTTTAGTTGTGACGGGAACACGGATGATACATCACGTGTTTTTATGTAAGTGGTAGAAAATTTTAATTTTTAAGTTATTAACATTTTAACACACATAACCCACCATTTTATATAAAAACACGTGATGTACCACCTCGTGTGACGATCACTTTGAAAAATATCTCCTCCTATTAAGTATTAGATGTTCTAGAGGACCAAATCCCTTTAAATTAAATTCAAAGATTATGCCATTAATTGTATTTTTTTTTTTTAAAAAAAAAGGAAAGATAATGTCATTAATTTTCCTCACAAAGTTACCAAACCAAATAGAGGGACATTTCCGTAAACTCACACCTTCCTCCTCCAACCTACGTGGCGCACCCAGTTGCTGCAGCGCAAAATTTCAGCGAGGGCCCAATCGGATCCCGCCACCTCAGGCCAATGACAAGCAGAAACCACGTGGCGACCTTTCATTGGTCACGTAGTCCAGCTAGGACTCTTACCCCAAAGCTGATACCCATCGTTTAACCGCTGCAGTCAAAATCCAAATTATATAAGTGCACGCCGGGATCGAGCTGTCCCATCAGTGTCTGTGGCTGCAGGCTTTCTCAGTGGCGAGAACGATGGCGTTTAGGGTTCGAAACGACTCGAGCTTGCTGTCCCTGGTCCTTCTCTCTCTCCTCGCCATCGCCTCCGCCAAGGTTTTCTTCGAAGAACGCTTCGAAGGTATTACATACACATCTCTCTCTGTCTCTCCCTTGTGTATCTGTAGGTGTATGGATTTTTTGATATCGTCCGTGTTTGGTTGCATTTTCAATTGATTAGAGTTTTAGAGGTTTTGTGTGCGGTAATTGAGTTGAATCCGATGTCATTTCTAGAGGATCGGTGTTGGTTATGAGTCTGCGACTCGATCTGATTGTTTTTTTGTTTAATTTTTATCTGAAGACCATTAGTGTGAGATGAATTTACTGTTTTCAATTGGATCTGTTAGAAATCTGATTGAATTTTGAGTTTTCAGCTTGATTTATGGTTTCGTTTATGTTTTCGAATCGAAATGTTTGGTTGTGGTTGTGGGTGGTAAATGTGATAAGTGAAATGTTTGTAAATAACAACGTAGGGTTTAGGGTTTTGTTAGAAATCTGATTGAATTTTGAGTTTTCAGCTTGATTTATGGTTTCGGTAATGTTTTCGAATCGAAATGTTTGGTTGTGGGTGTGGGTGGTAAATGTGATAAGTGAAGTGTTTGTATATAACAAAGTAGGGTTTAGGGTTTTGTTAGAATCAATTTAAATGGGGATTGGATGGAGAAAATCTATAAATCGAAGGTTTCTAGTCCAATTTCAGTTCAAGATGAGCATTATCTGTTTGTGTTCTGTAGTCTCACAAGGTGGTTAAGCTACCCTATATGAATTGGGTGAGGATTTAGTATAAATCCTATACGTTCCGTTAAAATTGAAATTCTAGTGTTGCTCTAGCCCTCAACGGCCTCAAGGGCTCGCTTCTTTCAGCTGTTGAACTTGTCAGTCACGTATTAATGTTGCATTCTTGCCAGGGTGTGATTAGTAGGACCTCGAAAAGGCATAGATTTTTGCCTGATACTGTACTGTGATATTTTTCACTGTTTCCAGTGATGTTTTCTTATTCAACAAGTATTGAAAAGGGTCTTTAACCTCTCTTCTTTTTGTTTCCTTGCTTTTCACTGTTTCCAGTGATATGCTAATTCTTTTTCTTATTCTGTTATGCTAATTATTTTTCTCTTGTTTCTTGTATTATTTGGCAAATACTAAAAGACGGATGGGACAAACGTTGGGTGAAATCTGACTGGAAGAGAGATGAGGGCCTTGCCGGAGAATGGAACTACACCTCTGGAAAATGGAATGGAGATGCTAATGACAAGGGTATCCCTTCATAACCAATTCTATCTCTATGTTTTTATGTTATCTGCAGATTTTTCACTGTGTTCCTTGCTTGATTTTTAATACTTTGAAGATCGTCCAGATGACCAGTTTTGATGATTTTGACATTTTGGTACAGGTATCCAAACAAGTGAGGACTATAGGTTTTATGCCATTTCAGCTGAGTTCCCTGAATTCAGCAACAAGGACAAGACACTAGTATTCCAATTTTCCGTGAAACATGAGCAGAAGCTTGACTGTGGTGGTGGCTATATCAAGTTACTCAGTGGTGACGTTGATCAGAAGAAATTCGGCGGTGATACCCCATACAGGCAAGTGATATCCCCTTTTGGTCTGACTATTTTGTTTTCATTGCATCAATCTCTTTACCTCAATAGTTTCTGACTTGGTATTTAAACTTTTATGGTTTGCAGTATTATGTTTGGGCCAGATATCTGTGGATACACCACCAAGAAAGTTCACGCAATCCTTAACTACAATGACACAAATAAATTGATCAAGAAGGACGTCCCCTGTGAGACTGACCAACTCACTCATGTTTATACTTTCGTCCTCCGCCCAGATGCTACCTACAGCATCCTTATCGACAATGTAGAGAAACAAACCGGTAGCCTATACAGTGATTGGGATCTTCTGCCACCAAAGAAAATTAAGGATCCTGAGGCCAAGAAAGTATGTATCTATAATTGAATTCTTGAGATTTCAATAAACTAATCATAAGTTCACAACTGAAGTGTTGACTAACTATCTGATATGGCAGCCTGAAGATTGGGAAGACAAAGAATACATTCCTGACCCCGAAGATACTAAGCCAGAGGTAGTCACCTTTTATATTTAATCATTTGTGCTTATTCTTTTTATGTGCTGAATGTACAAGCATACTGACTCTCATTGTTTGTTTGTAGGGTTATGATGACATTCCCAAGGAGATAACCGATCCTGATGCCAAGAAGGTAATGATTTGACTTGGGTTTCCAAAATATTACACATACATGGAAGAGTTTTGTTGATCACTAAAGTGACTTGGTGTTTCAGCCGGAAGATTGGGATGATGAGGAAGATGGTGAATGGACTGCCCCAACCATTCCCAACCCTGAATACAAGGGTGAATGGAAGCCAAAGGTTTGTGGAATTCTTGTTTGAATAATAGCTTGAATTACAACTTTCAAACGCTCATTCATAATTTTTCTCCGCCACTGCAGAAAATCAAGAACCCCAACTACAAGGGAAAGTGGAAGGCACCTCTGATTGACAACCCAGAGTTCAAGGATGACCCCGAGCTGTATGTTTACCCCAACTTGAAGTATGTTGGAATTGAATTGTGGCAGGTAAAATTGTCTGTTACCATCCCCCGGTTCGCTATTTTTATTCCCTCAGTTCTCGAAGTCTGATAAGCAAGATGCTCAATGTCGCAGGTGAAATCTGGAACCCTGTTTGACAATATCTTGATCACCGATGAGCCGGAGTATGCAAAGCAACTGGCAGAGGAAACATGGGGCAAACAAAAAGATGTATGTGATCTAATATACCTTTTACCATAGCTCTTTTAACATGTCTGATTGAGTTACGTTTAATTTCAGGCCGAGAAGGCAGCATTTGAAGAGGCAGAGAAAAATCAGGAGGAGGTACTACTCTTTCTCCTCTAATGTTTATTCGAGTAGTCCAAAAATATTTTCACCATCAGTAATCGTGTTTTTATTCATGCTTAATTAACTTGTTACCTTAATCCTTTTACCAGGAAGCAAAAGATCCAGTTGACTCCGATGTAAGCATACGAAACTGACGCCTGAGAATTTATCAGCTCTGTCATCTCTTTCTGCAGTCCCTAACAGCTTTGCCCTGTTTTTTCAGGCCGAGGAAGAAGATGATGCTGACACAGATGATGCGGAAGATGACTCTGATGCGGAATCTAAACCGGACTCAACTGAAGAGAGTGCCGAGGAGTCTGAGAAACATGTAGGCTTCTTTCCTTTTGCGGTTACTCAACAAACTAGTAATCTTTTGACTGATCTTTGCAACTTGTGCTTTGTATTTTCAGGATGAACTGTAGGAAGGGAAGCATCTAGAGAAAGTTTCGGCGAGTGCGCCATTTTTTCTCCTTATTTTTTAGCTGTAGAAGTGTTAGAGGGAAGAGATGCTGCTAAATGTTGAATGTTGCTGATGTCTTAATCTCTCATGGGAACAAAATCGATGGCATTGTGTTTTTCATAATCACATGAGAATAGTTTAAACAAGTCGTTGAATTTCTCTGTAGAATCAGTATTTCGCATGATATTTTCGCTTCAATGCTAAAATGGTCCTTGTGTTTTACTCGCTCGGCCAAATGGTTAAATTTACGTGTTTCTTTATTACTAGGCCGAGAAACATGTCACTTTTTCAAAATGATTTAAAGAAAATGCGTATCGGATTTTCCAAATTAGATTTGCTGGCCAAATTTTAGTTCTGTTACACAATCATTTTGTTGAGGAGCGAGGCTTGTCGCAGCAAAATGCTAGCCAAAATGAACACTGAAATAGACATCGTGAAAATTTTATTAATATCTTTATTAAATTGTCATGTGAACGATTACGTGACAACTTTTTTAAGAGTATTTTTGTCAAAACAACCCTTCTACTTAACAAGAATATTGACATATTTTTCACGGAATGATCAATATGATTTACGGTGGACAAATTCAAGACTATTTTCGTTGCTTTTATCGTCAAGGACTAAAATAGGGAGTTATGCAAATCTCGGGATGATTTTGGCAGTGAAAAAATAAAAATAAAAAAAGCCATTTTCTTTTGTGATGGAATTAGCTGCACCTGGTGATTGCCAATACTCAAAAGGCATTGGTTGTAGTCATTACCCAAAACCACCGAGATCAAAGTTGTAACTCACCCAATATATATACCTTCATTGTCTCAAAATTTGATCGATAATTATATACAGATGGATTTAGATCGGAGGAGACCAACAATATCAACTTATTTGCCGGAGAAACACAAAATTATTCACAGCAAAAAACTAAAACCCGACACCCTACGAAACACAAGAAATGGAAAAACTAGTTTTATTTGTCCTCAAAGGATTTGATGACCCGCATGAACTTGTCCATCTTGAATGGTTTGGTTAAATGGACATCCATCCCTGCTTCAAGAGTCTTGCTAACCTCCTCAGCTATCGCATGACATGTTAACGCGATAATTCGAAGATGAATGCCGTATTGTTTTTCCTCCATCCGTATCAGTCTTGTTGCTGCGAATCCATCCATTATCGGCATCTGCACAAACATAAAACATACGAGTTTATATCCCCTCGGAAAAGAATGATCTGAATTTGAGTTGTGTGTGAGTTGATCACGTTACCTGACAATCCATGAAAATGTAGTCGTAGAGGGTGGAATTCGTATGACCCTTCTTGCTATGATCGCTTAGAGATCTAAAAACTTGTTCGAAGGCCTCTTTCCCGTTCTCCAAAACTTCAACGACTGCTCCGAGTCTTTGAAGAGAACTAGCGATTACCTTTCTTGTTACTCGATCATCGTCAACAACCAGAACTTTCTTTCCGTGCAAGAGCTCCTGGTCACTTTTTTCCTCTACACACTTATGAATGATTACTTGTTGCAATGGCGGCGACATTCCTGATTCGTTTGCTGCCAGCTTTAGATCTGTTTGTTGTGCTTCTTGATCTTGTTTTCTCATTTCTAGTTCTGGCAAGTTGCATCTCTTGAGTTCAGGTAATAGTCCCAATACTTTATATAAGCGTGATCCGTGAAATGGTTTGTATATGATGTAATCATTTGGAGGAGCTAGGCTACATCCTTCCATTTGCAGCGGATTCGTGTTACGCGTGATTGAACTATCGAGCCAGACAACCTTGCATCTTGAGTTATGAATGTCTTTCCTGAAGCTAGCCATAGTTGCATATAGCTCAGAGAAAACACCTGCATTGGTGTCAATCACAACTAGTACGATGCTCCCAGGTGAATTTCTAGAGTTGATCTTCCTACAAGTATGCCCGTCTTCATCCTTGGTGCTTTGAGATCCATCACTTGCTCTTGAATCCGAGTTTTTGAAAGCAGATGCGCTTAATTGGTCATGAAAACCTTGTTGGGATTTTTCTGAATAACTAAAGTAGGAAATATCCAACTTACGCTTTATCTTCTCTAGTTGTGGAAGAAGATTTTTCGCATACTTTACATATGATACTTTTATGTTCAACCTGCTGATGTACTTCACCAAAATCTTTCTTCGTTCATCGCCTTCTATGAAGAGTACGACATGAGACCCCTCTTGTTTTGGTGAAGGCACCAAAAGTTGTATACCAAAAGGTTGAAACGCATTCGCAGAGCGATCACTATGCATTATAGGGGATTCCTCTTCGACGTCACCAGACTTGGGTTTACATGTTAGAAGAGAAACATCAAAGCTGAAACAAGTGCCTCTCTCACCATTCTCTTTGTCAAGAATTCTTATTTCTCCGCCCATTAGACGTACCTAGATCAGAAAAATGTAATGTATTATCATATGAAAATGTAGTAGTATGTTAACTTCGTTCTAAATTACTTACCAAAGATTCAACAATACCAAGTCCCAAACCAGATCCTTCTTTTCCAGTAGCCCTGTCTGTAACTTGCACAAAGTTTTCGAAAACAAATTCTCGCTTGTCTTTAGGAATTCCCTCACCTGTATCATCGACCTCAATGACAAACTTTGTGTTGTTAGGATCTTTCTGTGATGTATGAAGAGCATCCAAACTATTGGAGTCTTCTTTACTCTTGTAAAAGAGCCATGATAAACAATTCAGCACGCGATTATGACTGGAAGCGATGATTTCATTTTCATAACTAGTTTTCGGAACCATGGCACGAACTGTGATATGACCTTCAGATGTAAACTTCACGGCATTGCTGAGTAAGTTGCACATTATCTGTTTAAGCTTTCCTCTGTCGCCTCTCACAATACATGTTTTGACAATTGAATCGTCACAAGGATCGAGCACGATGTCAACACCTTTCTTGATAGCAACGGGATAGAACATGTCAACTACATCCTCAAGAAGCTGAGCCAGATTGAACTCTTCAATTTCAAGTTGCACTTTTCCGGCTTCAATCTTGCTTATATCAAGAACGGAATTCAATATGCCAAGGAGGTCATTTGTACAAGTATCCATCTGGGCCAAGTTGGCTGCTAATTCGGAGTCAGGATTGGCATCTTGATGACACAACTCTATTAAACCAGTGATGGCTGCTAACGAAGCACGCACGTCATGGCTTGCTCTACTGAAGGCTTTAGTTTTATTCATACTCTTGCGCTCTGCCTGACGTGTCACGCCATCTTGTTTTATGATCCGCGCACATAAAATCATCTCTCTTCTTGCTGCCCTTATTATTAAGAATATGAATATGCAAACAGAAACAAGAATTATAAATAGCAGAATGCCAAGCAACACAACCAATTTGTGGTCAAGGTTTGCAAGTCCATTAGCCGGACAAGTCAATACATATACCTAAAAAAAAAAAGGCCGAAACTTGTAAGGCAGTTGGATTAAACTGGAAGGGTGTATAGTCATGAGTTCAGAACTTAAATTTCTGCATATTTTAAAACGATTTTTTTTTTATTTTAATTTTTTTTTTGGGTGAGTAAAGGCATACCGATTGAACTCCAATGATCTCGAGGGTGGCGCAATACGCCCTATACTTGGTTCCCTTGAGTTTCCATGAGTAAGAAGATCCCAACTTGTCACCGTTGTCATCATCATCGGGAGTATTACATGGGAAGTGACCAAGATTACTTGTAACATTACCATTTGGCCTCACCGTTTGCACCGAAACCGTGTTGTTGCTTATCTGAAATTGGGTTTTCGGAAGTTTTGATTGTACAATTACATCCCCATCTGCAGTAGCCAAGTGAAAATAACCCCCATGGAAGTCTAAAGCCGCGAAATGATCAACTACAACTTTTGCTGGGATACCAAGGGAAATCACACCTCTGCCATCCATAACCACGGTACTTACGAATAAGCTACCTTGAGTTTTGTCCCATCCCCTTCCAAGCCAAGAATAACCGCTCGTGCTGTTTAAGGCGGCTTGGAACCAACTTGCATTTACTATCACCTTAGAATCTGAAGCAACTGCGGCGCCATATAAGTTCCCGGTGTCTCTATTTACGGGTTGAGTGTACCAATTTGAAGAAAATGAAGCATTGGAGAAGACTGCATAAGTTTGATCCTCGTAGTTGTTAAGTGAGAATAAAAGGCCATCCAATCCGATATAAGAAACCTGTGAGATATGTGGAATCGTCGAAAGAGCTAGAAACAACGTTGGCGCAACCTAGAGACAAAGCATGAAATCGTTCGAATATGTCAACATGGATTAAATGATTTGCTGTTCTTAATTAAATTGAACATGGGAAATTATGAGAAACGTTTATGAAACGGTAGTGTCTACTAACCGTTGTTTGGATGGTAGTGAAATTGAGCTCGGTTCCATTAAGTGACGAAGTTAGAGATCTTGCCAGGTTAACAGCTGATGGATTCAATGGAGTCAGCAACTTTGAGGTGGAGTCGATGCTCGAAAAGGATCGGTTGAGTGCTTCATGTGATTCGAACAGTATACGATGTTCGATTCTTTTCGTCATCTTAAACAACATTGAGATCATGTAGCACGAAAGACCCTGCCACAAGAATTTTGTCGTTGGTAAACACGGAGATCAAACTAGGGTAATTAAGAAATAAATTGCTTGATGGGGTAATTAAGAAATAAATTGCTTGATAGGGTAATTAAGAAATAAATTGCTTGATAGGGTAATTAAGAAATAAATTGCTTGATGTATTGAACAAAAAGTACCAGAACGAAGAGAAAACAAATGGGCCGCCATAGAACACTTGAGCAAGACTTCATCAGGCGCGGTTTCATCGTGGCGGAAACTTTGGATTTGATATCTGCTTTTCCACGAGAATAAAGTAATGAAGAAAATACAGGAAGTAAAGGCTAAAGAGAGATGGAAAAAAATGGTGATCTTACTACTCGAAAGACTCGGCACTTGGCGATCGATCTCAGTAATCTCTCTACTGTCACCGAAACAATACTCACTTGTAGAAATGGGTGCAGACTGCAGTGCTTTTGACTTTTGGGATATGATTAGTTGAAATATATGAGAAAATGTAGGAGCCTAACGTGGAAAAAGTATAGTTCCATTTATCTTCTAATTTTTATTTTTAATTTACGTTTTTTTTTTTTCAAAACAGAAACAATCCGGATATTCGGAGATAAAAATAAAGAAGAAGATGTTCATTCTTCAATAAAAAATTTAGTAACTAGTTTAGCCAAGTAAAATGCAAAGGTTTAGCTCAGCATGGTCATTCACATGATATCAAATCTAAGAGTGAGCGATCATAAATCTTTAGTCACCAGGTGATCAAAAGAGTGAGAATCTTAAGTTGATGTTTAAGATATATTCCATAGGGTTTTGTAGATTACCCATTTCATAGAATGCAATTTTTGTTAGGGTTTGGTGCCGAGCAGTAATTAATTTAGAATTGACAATGTTGCTACATTGTTTGCAAAATTGAATAAGAAAGAAGAACCTAACAAATAACACATAAATTGTCCCAACACAAATTGTTAGGCGTGATAGCCTAGATGATTTTATGTACACAACACAAATTGTCCCAATCAAACACCAGGAGATTAATAAGAAAGAAGAACCTAACAAATAACACAATAATAAGAGCTATATCAGTTTTTTGAACATCATTAAGGCACGCCGCCTTTTTCATCCAAGTTCGATGTTTTTGCACACATTATATCAGTTTTTAGAACATTAATTATGCATGCCACCTTTTCACCCAAGTTCGATGTTTCTTCTCGTAGATTAAAGTAGTTTGGAGCATCATATAGTTACCAGAAAACCAGAATAGGAAAGAGCTAGAATCCGTTCATGAGCAAAATAGGAAAAAGTCAAAATCCAAACCTGAGCACAACTGGAAACCAACCCTGACCTATACTGTAAGTTACTATTCAAGCTTAATACAATATGCTAAATTTAATTGAGTTACTAAAAACCACATTTTATAAAAGGAAAACTCTCCAAAACTAATTTAATAGGAAATTTTAACATAAGAAGAAAGCCACGCTAACTCCTACCATATATATTTTTTGGTACACTCTCACATAAATTCTTACACTCACGACTCGAATTATATATAAATGCACAATTTGTGAAACAAAATTCTCATTCATTTCTACTTGCTTCACTTCCATTACTAACCTTTCCAATGGATTTAACCACAACACTGAAGAGAATGCTCTTTTGGAATAATTGTGTGTTCTATTCACTCTCAAGGAGGGATTTATAAGATGTTACAATCCTATCAATAAGGAAAGAAATAATTTACATAAAATCATATTAAACTAAGAATCTCAAGATTACAGGAATATACAAAAAAAAAAAAAAATCAACACTCCACCTCAAGTTAGTGCATATATGTCACACATGCCCAACTTGTGTAGGAAACTTGAAAACTTATGACTTGAAACAGGTGAGGATATCTACCAACTGATCTTCCATTCTTATCACCAGTACCTCAATTATCTTCCCTTCCAATTTCTCTTTGATGAAGAACCGGTCAATTTCAACATGCTTTGTTCTATCGTGCTGTACTGGATTATGTGCAATGTCAGGGCAGTTTTATTATCACAAAACAATTTCACAGGCTGATCATGTTTTATACCCAAATCCCTTAGCAGAAGCTTAAGCCATAAAATTTCACAAATCCCTAAGGCCATACCTCTGTATTCAGCTGCACTAGACCGGGCAACCACATTTTGTTTCTTACTCCTCCATGTAACCAAGTTACCCCCGACGAACGTAAATTAACATGATGTTGAGCGCCTGTCATCCACTAATCATGCCCAATCTGCATCAATATAACCTTCAACTCTAAGATGATTATTATTTTTAAACAAAATTATTTTGCCTGGGCTTCCCTTGAAAGCTGCTCAGGTTTGGATTAAGCTTGAGTACTAATTTACAGTATAGGTCACGGTCGAGTAGTAATTAGTTTAGCCAAGTAAAATGCAAAGGTTTAACTCAGCATGTTCATTCACTTGATATCAAATCTAAGAATGAGCGATCATAAATCTTTAGTCACCAGGTGACCAAAAGAGCGAGAATCTTAAGTTGATGTTTAAGATATATTCCATAGGGTTTTATAGATTACCCATTTCATAGAATGCAATTTTTGTTAGGGTTTGGTGCCGAGCACTAATTAATTTAGAATTGACAATGCTGCTACATTGTTTGCAAAATTGAACAAAGGTATGATTTTGCAGATGAGCTTTTTCTTGCTTTATAACTAATGATTATCGCATGGGTTGCAATTAGCATGCCACATTGGAGCCTCCTCTATTGGGAGCTGACAGATGATGAGAATGCAGCTAACATGCCACATTTGAATTCCATATGGATTATAGGCTATATAATCAACGGCTCAGAATCGTTAATTTTGAAGATTAACAAAATTCTATAATTTTATGACTATGTTTTTTTTTCCTTTTAATACAAGCGATATGATCAATTTATATAATTTATAAAGTTCCAGTTATCAATATCATCAGAATAATCATGCATGTGTTAGGTAAACTACTACATAACAGCGCAAGAATCTAAGAGATTGATGAGGTTTGTATAAATGATGCTCTGTCGGAATTTCTCATAGCAACATGTAGTGTTACAGTCAAGCATAATAATTTTTCTGTCAACTTTTGCTTGAATAAACTCATGCAAAAGTTCCTAACACATGGTGTTACCATCACCTACAATAATAATAATAATAATAATAATAATAAATAAATAAATAAATAAAAATGAATGGAAATTACTGAAAACCCTCATAAATTGCACTTAAATAGCAATATTCCCAAATTGTTTCCACCATACACCAAGAAATTAATCAGAGTGGAAAACTGGAACAAACACATACTTCCTAATTAAAAATCAAGAAACAGAAACTAAAACTCAACAAACAACTAGCACTACTCAAGGTTTATACGGGTACAATGCTGACGCTTAACTTGTCCTTGCAATCCACCAAGTTTCCATAGATGCGCACTCTCTTGTAGCAGTCCACAACTCTTTCATCAACCTGCGCGCGGACTCTCTTCTTGCAATCCACCAACTTTCCGTCTACGCGAACGACTCTCTTCTTCTGGTTGTAGTCCAGCCACTGTCCATCGATCCAGTCCCTTTGAAACCTCAGTTTCCTCTTAGGGTAAGCAATATGAATCGCAGTCGTTTCAAAGTAGACAAAGTATTCGTCCTCCCCTCTCTTCTCAGTAATGGTGCCTACCCACCAACCCTTGTTGTCAAATACATCAACTCTAGCAAGGACATCAAACTCTATATCCACGTTTTCTTGGGGAGGTGGAGAAGGACGAGGACGGACCTCATCTGCTGTGACAACCTCTAGTAGAGAGGTTTGGACTCGTCGTCCTCCTCCACCAGGTTCTTGTACACCACCTTGTACTTGTCCCCCAACTTTTCAAGTACAATTGCTGCATAATAAGAGCCGATAAATCCATATTCTTTGCTGCACACTTCCACCTTGTCGCCTTTTTGAAAAACTCTTTTTCTAGTAAAACTAGCCTTTTTCATCGTGCTCTCACCTTCTTGAAAACCCATTATAGAGAGAGAGAGAGAGAGAGAGAGAGAGAGAGAGAGAGAGAGATTATGTATCAATAACGCAATTAGTGAAGCAATTAAGTAGAATGATCAATGAGTGAGAAATTGTTTCAGAAATCGTAGAGATGTGGAGTGGAGGACTGTGTGTGCGAGCATAAGGCTATATATATAGGAGGTTGATTTAGGTGATCACCTTGTGTTTATGAATTGGAGAGATTTTCTTACTCCGTTTGGGATTTGGTTCCTATTTCTTTTATAAAACAATAAATACGGTTTCTCGCCCTCTTTAAATAAAATAAAATAAAATAAATTTGGTCCAATGCATTTGCCAAATTTCCTGTTGTGTTTGGGATTGGATTTGACGTTTTTTTTGTTTTCTTTTTTAATAAGAGAATATTTTAAATTACTTTAATTTATGGGAACATAACTTGATCTTGGATGCAAAAATGCAGCTGAAAGAGTCTTAAAAAAGGTAGTCCAATACGCTCAGTTAATTTAGCCCCCAGTGCATTCGTCTGGAGCCACAATTCGGCTCAATTTTAGCATTTACATAATTTAGCTTAATATTGCAGGTTTCATTTCAGTGCGACGTAGCATAAATGCTATGAGTATTGGATGACTTAGATTCACAGAATCACAATAAAAGTAAAATTCAAACCAATCCAAGTCATCCAATGTTCGTAGCAATTAATGCTACGTAGCATGATTCATGAAAGATTTTTTCTAATATTGTTATGGGTTGGAATGTTTTATTCACCAGAAAATAAGATTCCGAGAGGTAAAATGCTAATTATTTAGCTAAATGATCAACAAGCAACAATCGAATTCCCTGGTATAAGCAATGTTAGTTTCATTCGTACATTCATTAGGTAAATTCCGAACTAGCTCTGTTGATTCCCAAATCTTTTATTCATATGCTTCTACATAAATGATACTCTAAATCAAATTTTCAGAATCTTCGAATTTGAAGCTTAACAAAACCCTATCAATTACCAATGTAATAATACTGGACATAAGCTATAGTTTTACTTTAAATAATTGACTTAGATGTGAGAATGAAGATTCGAAGTTTCAAACTGATGTGCATAAAAAGAGCATATTCGTTCTAGTGAATGTGGCTATGGCTATGGCCTGTTTCAATATTATGTTGAGCTATTTTGTGTTAGCTCAAGTGATGTGCCTGTGGATCACAGAAGCCAAAATTAGGCTAGGTAAGTAGCTCTTCCACACTAGAAACGTTCTTACTGACTAACAAGGACACTAGATCTTTAATTAGGATTCTTTTGATTAGGGATACTCTTTCAAACAGAAGAATAAAAAAAATTATACTGAAAAATAAATAAACATAAATTTAAAAATAAAAACAATCATAATTCAGAAATGCACTTAATTAACAACCAGTCACAGGACTTGCACAACACAAATTGTCCCAATCAAACACCAGGAGATTAATAAGAAAGAAAAACCTAACAAACAACACATTTTCTAATTAAAACCCTAGAGCACAAATATCTCACAACAGAAAATTAGTAAATTAACAACTGGTACTCAAGGCTTTCCCGTTGGACTCACAGGGCTCACTCTTAACTTATCCTTGCAATCGACCAACTTTCCATCGATGCGCACTTTCTTCTACCTGTCTTCAACATTGTCATCAATCCACACTACTCTCTTCTTGCAACCCACCTGCCTTTGTTTCTTGTCGTTGCAATCAACCCACGCTCCGTCGATCCAGTCCTTATGAAACCTCAATTGTTCCTTAGAGTAATCACAGAGGTCCGCTGTCGTTTCAAAGTAAACGGAGTAAATCTCCTTCTCTCCCTCCTTTTTAACCTCAGTTATGGTGCCTACCCACCAAGCGTCCAGGTCATGCACATCAACCCTATCAAGGACATCAAACTTTTCATTTTTCTCTTGCTCTGAAGGTGGAGGTGGCAGGGGGCGGAGCTCATCCGCGTCAACATCCCCTTGGAGTTGTCGGTACTCGTCCTTCTCATCCACCAAACTCAAGTACTCCACCTTATACTTGCCCCCCAAGTCTTCAACTACAGTTGCTTCATAATACGCGCCAATAAACCCATAATCTCTGCTGCTCACTTCCACTCGATCACCTTTTCGGAAACCCTCTTGTGTTGGGGTTAAATCCATTGGAAAGGTTAGCAATGGAAGTGAAGCAAGTAGAAATGAATGAGAATTTTGTTTCACAAATTGTGCATTTATATATAATTCGAGTCATCAGTGGAAGAATTTATGTGAGAGTGTACCAAAAAATGTATATGGTAGGAGTTAGCGTGGCTTTCTTCTTATGTTAAAATTTCCTATTAAGTTAGTTTTGGAGAGTTTTCCTTTTATAAAATGTGGTTTTTAGTAACTCAATTACATTTAGCATATTGTATTAAGCTCGAGTAGTAATTTACAGTATAGGTCAGGGTTGGTTTCCAGTTGTGCTCAGGTTTGGATTTTGACTTTTTCCTATTTTGCTCAAGAACGGATTCTAGCTCTTTCCTATTCTGGTTTTCTGATAACTACACGATGTTCCAAATTACTTTAATTTACGAGAAGAAACATCGAACTTGGGTGAAAAGGTGGCGCGCATAATTACTGTTCTAATAAAAACTGATAAATGTGTGTAAAAAAGCGGCGGGCATAATACTTGGGAAAATTAGTTAATTTGATCATGTGTACAAAAACGCGGCGAGGCTATTCTGCAGCCTTATCCAAAAAACCTATTCTTATATCATGTGTATAAAAAGGTCGGAGGTGAAATATCTTAAAAAACTGATCTAACTCACAAGTATGGAAGGATGGCGAAAACAAAATATCATGAACAACTTGTTTAACTCACCTGGGCAAAAAGCGGCGTACATAATAACCTAAAAACTGGTCTAAGCCACGTATACACTCAATTAAATTTAGTGCCAAAAAAAAGGAGTAGAAAGTTTCACATTTTTTTATAAAGAAAACTAATGAAAATGGCTTGAAAACTTTGAGTTTTAACGATAAGGACAAAATAAAGGTTAAAGTGAATAGTACCAGAATTGACTTTTTAGTGTAAAAATATGGTTTTTCTTTAAAGTGAACATTATCGAGTGTTTTTCGTTATAGTTTCCTTTTTTATAATGTTCTAGCAGCAATGTTCTTGAACTTTACCCTTAATTTAATTTTAGTTGCAGAACTCTCATATTAGTTTCTTTAATCATTGAATTTAACAATATGTTGTACTGTTGGTCATTTTTACTAACGTCGTCTATTTTGCTGTTAAATTTTAGGGTATATTAGAAACTTCATCCCACATCACTAATGTCACAGCCCATCTCGAAATATTATATTTTAGACGTGAAATTACTTATTTACCCTTTGACGTTTTCTGTGGTTATGTGGGTTAAGCTTTTATTTGGACCAATTCAAAGATTTTCCTAAGTTTTTGGAACACTTAGGACTTAAAGTGTTTGTTTTGTGTATTGGAAGACCGAACTAGGACCACATAACAACCCCACACACCACACCCGTGCTCTTTCTCTCTCCTCTCCCTTTCGATTTTCTGCAACGTTCGTACAAGTGTACGGACAAATCTCAAACTCTCTCATTCACGCACGGATCGATGTCAAGAAGGTAAGATTCGAACTCCTTGCAAGCTTCTGAGTTCATATATGCTATTTTTAGAACTTGAAACCCTCGTTTTTCCGTGAAACCATGAATGTTGATTTCATGCACTTATAATTGTGAGGTTTTTAGGAGTTTTTAAGGACATAGGGAGCTTTGGATCATCCTCATGAAGCTCGGAGAAGAAAAACCAAGTGAATTGAACATCGGGAAATGGAGAACGACGAGTTTCAATTTTTGGCCGGATTATTGAGTTTCCTCTGGCGTGATCCTTTGATTTTTGGAGCTTGAAATTGGTAAGGGTTGATTCTCCTGGTTATAAGCTTCATTTTGGTGAAAATTTCATTGAATTTGGTTGAGAATTGGCCGAGATATAAAGGTTCGAAGATTTTCCAGATTTCGGCGACAGCAACGGCCATTGGAGTCCGAAGGAAGAAGAAAAGAGAATATTCCGTCAAGTTTAACGGAATATTCTAACGGCATCAGGTATCTTCCAACAGAATATGCTTGTTTTAGCGAAATATTTGATGGAATATTCCTTACAGCGTTAATTGTTCCGTCAGTGTGCCAGAAAATGAATTTGGGGATGAAAAATTATTCAAAAAATTTGGGGATGCTCGTGAGGTTGTGGAGGTCATGGTGGTATATTCATTTACCCCATTTGAGCAATGTATGAGAAGTTATTAGCTAGTTTGTTTATGTGCTTAAAATAACGTTTATTTAGTTATTTCGCATATATGTGAGACTTATCCAGAGGACGAGCGCCATCAATCGAGGCTCGGGGGCTATGACCCTTCGACATATCAGTGAGTGGGCTTTTGGTTTTCAATATATACCTATATACTTGATGTTTTTCCCAGAAAATGAATTTGAGTGATTATGTGATATGAAATGCCATGTTATATATCTATTTTAGTCATGCATTCGTAGTTGCATATAATTGTATTGGTGATGTGGAGGCACAGGTAAGTATCAGGTGAGTTATAAATTGGTTAAGTAGATTTATGATTATGTGAAATGCATTGAGAGCTCATAAACCTGCACCCCGGTGTTAGTGCTCCCGCCATGGTTAGGGCACAATCTTTCACGTGATGTTCACCTCCCACACCATATGCTCACCTTGGATCCAAGTTAGGTGCACATTCTTGTTGTACATACCACTATATGTGGTTCCGACTCGTAGGTGACCCATAATCATTTGCACAGTCTTCACGTGATTGTAGCACTAGAGCATAATTATTTTACACTCAGGCTTGTCGTACAGACCACTTGAGGTGGTTCCAACTCGTGTGCAGGATATATATATATATATATATTATGATGTGACATGTTTTAGATTGATTATGAACTATAGATTCAGCCGTGCAAGCCACTCGGCTGACTTGTTATTATCTCTTATGAGTTTATTTCACCTGAATTACTGATGTGATTATATTGAGATATATTTGGCATGGCATACTTTGCATATCACTATTTCTGAGCTTGGTTTTGAGATATGTATATGTATTATATATTTTTTCTGGGAAAGTATACAGGTTTTATAGCGAGGGGTTAGAATTTTTGAGAAATGAAATGATTTGAAAAGCTTTGTTTTTGCCCACTCACTCTTTCTGTTTTGCGCCCCTCCAGGTTTTAAGTGAGATTGCTTGTTGGTGGATCACGAGGACTTGACGGAGGTTCTGACAGATTTTCACCTATGTAGGTTACACCTTTGGGTGTTGTAATCTAGTATTCATCTTGCTTGACTGCACCTAGACTTTTTATGCTCTGGTTGTGTGTACTTCACACTTAAACTCCTTATCTTCGCAAGTATTCTTTTTAACTTGGTTTTTATTTATTCATAAATCTCTTTATATTTATTGCTTCCGCACTGTGCTTATGGTTACGTCACGCTCACGTGACGGCCAGCATGCCTCGATCTAGGTCAGGGTGTGTCAACTAAGAATTAATTTTTAAATGAGAAAATGAGAACGAAAAAAAACTAAAAAATCAGATTTATTTCGTGTAAAATTGAATACATAGAGAAAATTTGTAGTTCAATATGTTATTTGTTAGTTGTTCAACTCCAGCCACAGTTCAATTATCAATTTTGAAATCGCATTGCCAAATATTTACAAGTTGCTATAGTCCAACCGTCATTTTGTACTTTTATAGTTCAAATTTCATTTTGTTTTAAGTTTTAGATATTAATTTATATATTCTCATTTGCATTGGTTAGTTTCTTTTAGCTTATTCTTTTGTTTTTTTTTTCAAGGTTTAAATTGAAGTTCGTAATTTACACCTAATTTAAGAGAAAAAATATGGTGTTAATAAAAAGGACTAATTATGCAACACATTGTTAAGTTCGAGGACTAAAGAAACTAATATGAGAATTCAACCACTAAAACTAAATTAGGGTAAAAGTCAATGACTATTACTACAATTTAGCCTAATGCTGCTTTAGTAAACTTTTGATTTTGCTCAGCTCATAAACTAGAGCAATATTTTGAGTCAATTTATTTATCTGTTCTATTTTTTAGCTAATACATAAACTTTTGTTCAAAGAGAAGCCTCAACGTAACCAAGGCTTGTTTTTATCTAGCAGAAAGCACACCATCCTTAAAATTGGCTGAGGATTCTCTTTCAATTCTTTTGAAAATCCTAGGGATCCTCATATCATGGTCATTTATTATATATCGTGCGGTCAGTTTTCATTAGATATTATTTGTGTTTAATTTTAAATAAAAATTCAAAATAATTTCTAACCTCATGATATACAATAAATGACTAGAATGTAAAGATCTTTAAGATCTCCATAATTTGAATCCGGATCGAAAAACCACATGACAAAGCCAGCCACGTAATGTCTCTGTTTGAGTGTTTACGTGCTCCTAGTAGTGTTATTTTTAGGCTTTTTATTTGGTTAATCTTGGTGTCATGGAAGTTAGTGAAAATAATTCCTTCAGAAATTCAACTTGGAACCTGTTTATTGTGCAGAGGGATAATGTTAGAAAGATAAAATTTGTAAATTAAATGATATAAAATTGATGATTAAATTATTATTTAAGTATTAGTTAACATCCTTATTTCTTATTGATGGCATATTATTTAATTTGCAAATTTAATTTTACTAGCATTACCCTTGTGTTGAAAGCTTCAAGTGCAATTGTTTGGATTATCTAAATATTCAACATAAAATTGGGGATGACCTAGTGGTTGGAGACAATTTTAGGTTCGTATTCCATACAACACTTCATGAGTTTGATTCCTGATGTTGATAAATCGCAAGATGATGATCAGAAATATCTTTATAAATCTTTTCGGACCTCGTATGAGTAAACTGATATGGTTAAACCACTAATTGGTCTCTTTTTTTTTGAAAAAAAAAAGAAAATATTTAACAGAAAATTCACTGCTTAGCCCCGATAGTAAATAAATACTTGCAACATGACATTATTTACATACCAAAAATTTCGAAGTAAAAACACAAGACATTTTTGAAGTAGAAAGGGTAAAAATAAGCACATAAAGTGGTAAAAAGTAAAAAGAAGCGGATTAATAAATAAAGTCATTTGCTCCCTGCATTTGCTTTTGGCTTCTTCACGATCAAGACAGGGCACTTGACATTCTGTGCACAGTGATTGCTCACACTCCCAAGAAAAGCCCTGCAGAAACCCGACATTTTTATTTATTAAATAAATTCCATAATATCTGTTTCTATAATATAGACAAATGATTTTCTTGTAATTTAAATTGCTATAATAATATAGATCGAATTAATTTTTTTCTTTGAATTTAAAATTTTTTACTTGCAAATAGGCCTAACAAACAAGTTGTGGCGTAATTTTTAGTGCCTTACTCGTTAACTTAAAAGAGTAAAATCGTGTAAACTCATATCTTAATAATTTCTTAAGAGGATTGAATAACGATTCAATTCGTTAATAGGTAATTTCTATTGTGTCGGAATAATGGATTATGCAAATAATTGTCGACTATATTTTATCGAGCTCTTAAGAGATACCGATAATAAACTCAACTCGTTCACGTACTTTTAACAAAGGATCCGATGACGATCCGAAAGCTTGTTATTTTTGCGTTGAATTAACCGATCGTGTAAAATATTAATAAGTTCACTTACTAGCGAAGAGGAATATCAAAATACTACGAAATAGTTCGATCAGTTTTATTGAAAACTATCGCTACATGGTACGTAAAAAAGTAAAATTTTTAAGATCATTAAAAAACCAAACCATATCACGGATGTTGGGACCCACCTCTTGATGACGCCATAGCCATGGCTTCCCATAACCAACACGTCAGCACGAAGCCGCTCCACCATCTGGCAAATGACATCCCTCGGATCTCCGCTCTCTACTTTCGTCTCCACCTTAAGCTGACCAGGGCAACAATCGACCGTCAGATCAAAACCTAAAAGGAAAATGACAACTTTACCCTCACAAAATCAAAATTCTGACGCTTACATCCGGCTGGAGCTCCTTGCACATCTTCTTGGCCTTCTCCATAACGCAGTCGGCCACGTCAGCGCCGTACTTCTCCATTGCCGCCAAAATATCAGACGAAAACAAATACCCTGAATTCCAGACAAAATTACACACAAACCCACTGAATCATATCCAATTCCCAAAATAACCTCAACAATCACAGCAAAATACCTGAAGGGTCCTCTCCCCTACCTGTGCCGTCCAGAGCCGTGAACACAGCTCGCGGGGGCTTCGCGTAGAGGAGGACAAGGGTATCTTCGGAATTTTTCCCTGCAACGTTCTTCAGGCACCACGACAGCGCATGCATGCTCTCCTCGCCTTCGTCGACGGCCACGAGGATCCTCCGCTCGCCTTCTGCCGCGTCAGTCATGTTCAATCGATCGGACGGTCGAAATTCGAAAACAGTTGGAGATTTTTTTGAAGTGGTTTCTGGAGATAGAGGCAGAGCGCCGTTGATGGAACAAAGGCGGTGGAGTGGGTATATATAGTAAAAAGATGGGTGGGAAAATATCTGTTGGCGGGTCTGTGGGTTTGGGCTTTTGCGGAAGAGTGGTTTTCCAAGACGGTGGGCCTGATCTTTTTGTCTTGGTTTGAAAATTCTCTGGATTCTGGAGTTTGGATAAGATTTGAGTTGTTTATATATTTTCCATAAATATAATATCTCATTTAACCGGACATAAAGGATAAATTTTGGTCCACATTTTTATATAAAAACAAAAGAAAGGCCAAACATGATGAAAGATTCTGAGCTTGATTGGAAAATTTGTTTTTTTTTATTTATGAAAAGAGTTACCAACATCATAGAATAATAAAGCTTAAGATGAGGTGCAAGTACTTATGTCCTAATTAATTTTAATAAATTCTTGGGTGAGACAGCTGTATGCATCTGGTTCTCGCAATTTGGATATTTTAAATAAGTTGGATACTTACTGGGAGAAGTTGTCTACAATTTTTACCCAAAAATTTCTCTTCAACTTATGTTAAATTTGTTACAGATGCACTATAAAAAAAATGATTAGACGCGATAATATTGGAAATAACTTTCAAATGATTGTTTGAACGGTGTTATTTTTAAAAGTTTTTTGTATAGTGTCTTTATGGTACATTTCTTGTGTTTTAGGCTTTTAAGATGGCGGTGTAGTGTTTTGAGTAGCTTATTGATTTTATCGTAGTTATATATTTTTAACCATTAAGTTTAAAGTTGTTTGAAACATAAAGTGTAAGTAGGTTTTTGAAATTAACAAGATATTTTGCTCATGATTGAATTACTATATGATAGAAGCATAAATCTAAAATCTGTGTCGTGAATAACATGAACGATTAAATATTGGAATTGTAGACAAACACCAAATTAATGGTGAAGAACATTCCATATCTATAACAAGAAAGGAATTTTAATTAAAATTATGACAAAAATATTGTATTTTATGGAACTGGCATAATTTGCAGTGGAAGGTGCCTCCCTAAAGATGGATGATATGGAATCAAGGAACCTCTCAACACATCAATATTCCTGAGATATCAATTAATTATGTCTATTCACAAAACAACAAAATTAGTGCCATCTTACTTTAATATACCTTCTTAAATAAAATAAAATAAATTTAAAAAACACTCGAGAAAATTAAAAATATGGTCGATGATTTTCAAGCACAAACAACTTTTGACTGCGTGATATTTTCTTCCAATCTGCCACGTTGCTTTGGGCTATTTTGTTTACCTTGTTGTGCTTTTGACTGAACAATCTTTTCATCCAAGACAACTTGCGTCAATTCATGTGAAAAATACGGATTTTGTTTCATCAAGCGAGTGACAGGATAAGCAACATGTGATCCCAAGTGCTCTCGGAAAAGAAGGTGCAGTAACACCCTCTCTTCCCGGTGACGATTCCCAGTTTCCCAGCCACCAGCCGTCGTTGTCATACGCGTCGACAACTTCGCCGAAGGTGAGCTTTTGCCTCGCCGCCGTTTGATGAGTGGAAGGGGGTCGACGTCGGACTTGGCTGACCATAACGGTTTCGTTGAGAGGTGTGAACTCGTCGTCTTCTAAGAGTTCCTTGTGTTCGACCACGTAGTTGTCCCCCATGTTTGACACCACGGTTGCTTCGTAGTAGGATGCGAGAAAGCCCCCTTCCTTGCTGCACACTCCGATTTCGTGTCTCTTTTGAAAACCCTAGTTGTACGGTGTGGCAAAGGAGGTGATTGCGAGTGAAAGACGGAAGTAGAACGAGAGTTCGACGCCGTTGGAGATGGGTGTGAGTGGAAAGAGGAAGTGGAGTGAGAGTTCTTTTTCTTATGAAGTATATTCCGAAATACCGGTGAATTCCAAGACTTTAGAACATTAGATAGTTCGCCCGCGACAATGGATGTTTCTATATTTTACTAGGCTACTAGCTACATATATACAAATTCAACCCCGCAATATTTTTAATAAAAAATTAACATACTAATAAAAAAAATATTACATTGGTGAGGGAATCGAACTCTTGATATATCTTAAAACATAACTCATATAATCAAGCCTTCCTTATCACTTGAGCTAACATCGAAGGTTTTACAATTTCAAACATTTTAATTAATAAGAAAAAGAAAATTACAATTGCTAAATTGAAAAGTACTTACTGGTTTACAGGGACGTTTTCCTGCTTCTTTGAGGATTAATTACCTAGATTCTTGGGTTTGGATGACTTTTCTGAGCCTTTACTTACTACTAATTAAAGGTTAAATTTCGATGCAAAACCATCATGCAGCTTTCTTAGTTAAGTATTCAGCAATCGTGAATTAATCTTAGAAGCCTAATCTGTGTCTTCAATAATGTGAGATGATTAATTTGCAGAATATTGTATATACACAAGGAAATTAAAGGTCAAGAACTTTCAAAGTCCAAAGCAAAATAAATATGTTGAAAAAGTTTCCTCTTGATCAAAACAACAAAACTAATGGAATTTAAAACGAGGCATATATACAATCAAGAAACTAATAAGATAAAGGTATTAAACTTGAAATTAATCGATGATTTTCATTGTCTTATTCCACTTTTGATTACTTCAAATCTTCGACGACGATGCGAGTTCAAGCCCAAAGAGTTCTTGACTGCACGATCTTTTCTTCCCAACCGGAGTGCATGCGATGATGCTCATGATCTCGTTGAACTTTCGATTTCTTCACCTTTTCCTGCTCAATCTTTTCGTCCAAGATACACTCCACCAAATCATGTGAAAAATACGAGTTCTCCGACACGAATCGGCCTCGGTTTTTTCCAGGAAACCACCTTCCGTTCCGCCACTCCAGATGAGGCCTCAAGTGAGTAACCGGATACGCAATGTGATCCCATGTTGTTTCGAAAAACACGGTGCAGAAACCGCTTTTCTCTCCGGTGACGATCCCCACCCACCAGCCGTCGTTGTCGTACGCATCCACTTGTTCGCCGAAACCAAACTTTTTCTTTGCAGATGAGTAGTCCCTTGGGCTTGAAGGTAGGGTTTGGTTCGGGTGCGGAGGGCGGACGTCATGAGCCATAACAGTTTCTTTACAGTGCGTGCGTTCGTTGTCCTCCAGCAGCTCCTTGTACTCCACCACGTAATTGTCTCCCATGTTGGCGATGACCCTGGCTGCGTAGTAAGATCGGAGAAAACCCTTTTCCTTGCCGATTACTTCGATCTCATTGTCTCTTTCGAAAAACCTTTCCATACGGAATGCCTCCATTTGGAGAAGAATGAAGCAGAAGAATGAGAGTTGATGATGGTGAGCGAGAGAAAGCAAGCAGAAGAATGAGAGAGTTATTGGTGTCCAATATAGCAATATATAGTCTCGAATGTTTGGGCTTTCCTGTTCCTATTAGGGTTAGGATTTTGGCTTTTTCTTGTTCAGATCAGGATTTGGAAGATTTTTGTGAAATTTGGAAAATTAACCATATTTTAAACCCTATATAGAATTATAACCATCATTTTAATTTTATGATAATTCTAACAAAAACTTGATGTAAAAGTACTAATACACCCTTAATGACAAAAAATTCCTCATTATTCTTAGCCATGAAAAAACAACAATTAGTTGAGATCTTGAAGCATAAAAGAGTTAGCCTCTTCAATACTACCAAATATCCTTACTCTCGAACCCCTCCATTTCCTACACTTTTATTTTTTTTTTATCAAAATATATATATATATAGTAGACACCTCCCTGATATATATTAAAATTAGGGAAAAGTTTTACAGAAAAATTAATTCGCACATATCACAAAAAGAAATTTTTTTCTTCTATATTTTGCATATTTTTACCCCTCTTAGTCTCTTACCAATGAAACCTTAGTACCAAAAGCAGAGAAATTTTTCATTGTGACTAGAACATGAGTGGTACTCAAAGTGTTTTTATATAAGTGATAAGAAATTTATTTTTAAAGTTACTAACTTTTTAACACACATATCCCACCATTTGTATAGTGACACATGATGTATCATCCCTTGTTCCGTCACACTGAAAAATCTCTCCCAAAAGCAAGACAAATTTCAAAATGACTGCTTATTCAGGTATCTTTGAAATGATTTGGACGCCTGTATAAGGGTGGGCATGGTTCGGTTTAGTGTGGTTTTGAGTGAAACTGAAACCGAAACTTTTTGCAGTTCGATTCGGTGCTATTTTGAAGCCAAAACCAAAATGAAACCAAATCATTTGGTCCAGTTTGGTGCGGTTTCAAACAGTTTCGGATCGATTTTTAAGAAAAAATATACAATTTAAAATACAAAACGCTCGTTACCTCAAGCTTTACATGAATGCAATCAACAAGGAACTTCAAAAAAAAATTTTAAAAAAAATTTATTTAGAAGAAAAGTAGTTTCTAGTAAGATCATAGATCAGAACTTGAAATGAAAGACATCATACATTAGAACATATTATTAAGCATTTCCCAATCTAGACATCATAGAGAGTGCTCCTAAAGGGTACAAATTAAACATAAGCAGTAGCTAATCGAACCACTACAAAATGTCATAATCAGTATATAAAATGAAACTAATCCCTCATTAAAACCCAATAAAAAGTCCTCACAGAGCAACCTTATTAGCTAGCTAGGTACCAATTGCCACGCAAAAAATTTAAGTCTTGGGAAGAATAAATGCATGAACGGTTTGCAACTTTACATGCATATTCTGTGCAGTAGATAACATGTATCCATGATCCAATGTCATGGATTCATGGCAGATGTATATTATAATTGCCCAGCAAATAGACTTGCATGGTTGCACCCTCAAATCTATGAGAAAGCTATGTATTTTTTCCCTTGCAATTTTGATTTCTCAACATCCTTTGTGTGGAACATTTACTCGTTGATCACATATCCAGTATAGGACAATGCATTCAAGTGCCCACCCCTACTCATGAGTGGTGATATTTTGTCAAAGAGAAAGAAAGTGATGACTGATGATATTCTAATGTGGTTAATTCATACTAAATGTATGAACTCTAACAAATAACCTATTAAAACATGACATCTAATATGAACATTTAATTAAATGCTTATTAATATTTATGGTGCGGTTTGGTTTCGGTGTAGTTTTCAAAAATCAAAACTGAAATCAAACCGTTCGGTGCAGTCGGATTTAATTTGTGTTTTGGTTTTGATTTTTAGTTTTAAGTGCCCACCCTTTCGCCTATATCACGTTGTAGTGCAACCAATCTCATCGGTGTGAGCAAGAGGGGTGGACGTGCGAGAATGTTTTTGTGTCGTAGAAGTGAGGTGAGGTGGCATAGCAAGTTGTACACTAGAGTTTCTACTCTAATACCGTGTAAACCAACATGGAGTTGAAGATCAACTAAGATACAGAAAGTTCATACTTTTGTACGAAATGTTCTACGAATGACGCAACATGGTTCATATAACAGCCCTACTTTAAAAATAAATAAAAATTAAAAAATTCTTGTAATTCTTATGTACCATAGCTAGTACTAAAATGAAAGTAGTTATCAGATCTGTTGTCTTGCTTAGAATAGCAATGCTATTGCTTCAAAAAAAAAAGAAAAAGAAAGGAATTGAGCAAAAGGAAAAAAAAAAAAAAAAAAACAATCCCCACCAACAAAAATGAAAGTTCAGATT
>JADOBS010303930.1:0-49152 GCA_015708375.1 Cydonia oblonga | reverse complement strand
AGAGGGCACATACAATATTTTAGTTGCTGCTCTGTTGCTATTGGTCTATGGGCACCATTGTTGGTGCTCTTTGGCCTCAAAGGGCACAAATAATTTATTGTGTGCAGTGCCCATATTTCTTGTAGTGGGAGCTATAATGAATGAGGTATAAACGAGCAAAGATAGGGATGAAATGGTCATTTAACCATTATCTGAAAGGCTTTAGATTTGCTGGAGCACTGATTTGGTGGCATGTGTGTGGCTAGGATGGAGAGATGAGGAGAGAAATGAGGGAGAGAAGGGAGAAACAGACCAATCAGGAGGGAAGGGAATGAAATGACGGGAAATAAGGGAAGGAGAGAGGAAGGAACCGGTCGACCCAACCCCTTCCATTCGACCCGCGACCCGACCTGATGAAATCCATGATTCTCGATTCCTTTCATGGCAATTTTTCGGTGAATTGAAGCTACCCATCCCCTGGAATCAACCTAGCATCCTTTCCTCTTCCATTTCTACTAAAAAACTAACGAAATTTGGTCTTGATTTTGCGAAAAACAGCACTTTGGATGCGACGGGTTCTTGGGGCGATTCACCAAAACGGAAGCTAACTCCGTCAACCACCATCACTAAGAGACTCCCCTCAATCTCAAGAAAAAAGCCCAACCAATGGTTGAGGTGTCGAAGTTCGTCTTGGGGTCGAATCGAGAACACCCATTCCTAAGGTTTCTGACGGATCGATGACATTTTCAGGTGTTTCCCGGCTGAATTGGACTTTGGCCCAGGTATTAAAGTTCTTCCCCTTATTGTGTTCTACATTTCTATAAAATTTGGTAATTTTTTAGGGTTAAGTGAATTTTTTGGCGAGTCGAAGTGGTTGACCGCCGCATACGGATGCGTGTGGCCCAAGGACCCACTTGACCTTTCTTGGCTAAATTTGATACCCCGATTCCATATGTGACATCCGATGGATGAAATTCCATCTTTCAAACATAGTTTCGTTAGGGTCCGCCACTTGATCATTATAACCATTGACGATCCGACTGTTAAATCGTCACCAAACTTTAATGCTTTATAGTATGTAATATTTGAAGACCTTAGGAACTTACGGATCGGGAATTCTACATATGGATTGGGAACTTACGCGTTTGCCACTTGTTTGGCTTATGGTCGACGTGTAGTGTCGTACTCTCTGTTTTTTGCTACGAAGTGTTTTATGAAAAGTTCAGAATTTAACAAATGGTGAACTACGAATGGCTTGATCCTGTTGGAGGGTACGTAGGCAGTCTAACAAAGATGTTAGATGCAGCCATAGAGTAAACGAAAAATCATTACGCACTTCGAAGCTTGAGTTGTGCCTTGTCCGTATCCAGGAGGCGGGGTATGTTAGATATACGAGTACTTGGAAACGTCGCGTGTCGATCCTGTATGTATGTCTGGATCGGGATGTGATAGTATGTCCATTGTAGAATAATTGTAATTTTTGAGAAAAAACGAATCTCCACGAAAAATATTTTTAATATTTATTTTAAGGTTCAGTCAAACAGCTTGGCAATGGCTTATGTAGAAAACATTAACTATGCACCAATATTGGCACTGACATTCCCCTTGGTAGCATGTAGTAACATATCTGATTACATTGATTTTGGGTTCCCTTCGTACTCATGCATTGCGCTGCGCTCACGACCATCAATTGGTGGCGTTATTTCAACCGTTACCTCAAATAAAGGAGAAATGTCTTTACAAAAAAAACCGCTGGAAAATTTGGAGAAGACAAACAAAATTCTTTGAAGAAAAATGAAGTGCCCGGAAACAAAAGACCGGACAAATAGGTGACGTCCTACTAAGAAACCCCCGCAAAGTAAATTGGCTACTCTAATTTAAACTTGCTTTTATGTTTTTTCATCGATTTATAATCTTCTAAGAAATCTGAACTGATGTCTTATTTTTTTTGTGTAGGTGGAAGTATCTATTTCTTCTGTTTGACGATTCATTTTTGGCTGAACAAAACTATATTTTCTCGACCGAGGGGCCTTCCCTTCCAGTGTTATGTAGTTGGGACGGAAGTCTTTCTGAGGCCTACATCGATTCGATCTGGACTTCTCTCAAGCTGTTTATCTAACCTAATTAATTAAAAAAAATCCCCATTTGAGTTGCATTTGATACTTTGTAGGTCAGTGCAGTATGCCATTACATGCTAGTTCATATTGGTCATGACGTTTTCAGTTGTGCAAACCGGAAAGCAAGCACGACAAACAAGTGCGACGTCTATGCAAGTATGTCCACCTACAGCAGTGAATTCGTGGGAATGTGGCGACCAACAAGTTGAGAGTGGTTGCCACGTCCCAGATGCTCGTAGTGACCACAAGCGTTTATCAGACGATGAATGTGGAGTTGACTCGATTAATTGCAGACGAAGATCGTGTAGCATGGCTGGCTACTGCGGGCTATGATTGTTCATATGATTTTCATGGAAGAAACCGGAGTTGTTTCTGCAGAAAAAAAATAAATGTAATTTCTGTAACTGGAGAATATAGGAATATACAATACACACCTGTGTGATACATTAAGAGAGAGAGAGAGAGAGAAATACATGGTTTTGAAGTGAATAGCAGATTATGCACAATATCAGTTTACCCTTTAGATTTTCACAGTAATGTACTAAGTTTTGTGGGTGATGATGTATTTAGCTTCCTAATTCCTTCTCATTTGCTTATACATTTTTCATATATATTCCATAGTTTATTCTTTTTTTTTGGTTGGGAAAGATACTTTTATTCAAGATAAATGAATATAAATACAACAGATTGTCAAAGCAGCTCGTCTAAATTCTAAACGTGAGAGTTGAGAACTAAAGTATCATCTTAAAAAAAAAAAAGAAACGGTGCCTGAAATCTTAATGAGATAAAATTAAAGAAAAAAAGACAAATGGACAATGTGATTAACTAAATGTTAGTAAAGAATTGAATATAAAAATAAGGTGACAAAGAAATACGATCATGTTAAAAACATTTTCAGATAAATTATTTATAGGCATTTGTTAACACTCTAGAAGTGAGCTCATTATATATATATATATATATATATATAAATCTTGAGTATAACGTATAAGTTTGACAAATTTGTCACCATAATTCGTTTTTAAAATTAAATTGAAGAGTTTCGAACGTAAAACTTAACTTATTCTTATTCTTCATGATACAATCATCATGTCACATTTCGACTCCGTCGTAGCAAGATATTGTCCGCTTTGGGTCACAGCCTCACGAATTTGTTCTTGGGCCTCAACTCAAAACGCGTCTTGCTAGGAAGAGATGAGCATGTACATATAAGGCCAGGGACCAACCTTCACCCTACCGATGTGGGATCTCACAATCCACCCCCCTTGGAAGCTCGACGTCTTTGTCTCGAATGGACGGTGAGTTTGGCTCTGATACCAAACTATCACATCCCAACTCCGCTGTAGCAAGATATTGTCCGCTTTAGGCTACGCCCTCATGGATTTGTTCTTAGGTCTCAACCCAAAACGCATCTTGCTAGGAAGAGAAAGGCATGTATATATAAAGCCATGGACCAACTCTTACCATACCGATGTGGGATACTACAATCCACCCCTCTTGGGAGCCCGATGTCCTTGTCGGCACACTCGAACAGATGGTGAGTCTAGCTTTGATACCAAACTGTCACATCCCGACTCTGTCGTAGCAAGATATTGTCCGCTTTGGGCCACGCCTTCATAGATATGTTCTTGGGCCTTAGCCCAAAACGCGTCTTGTTAGGAAGAGATGAACATGTACATATAAGGCTAGGGACCAACCCCCACCCCGCCGATGTGGGATTTCACAATCCACTCCCCTTGGGAGCCCGACGTCCTCGTCGGCACACTCGAACTGACGGTGAGTCTGGCTCTGATACCAAACTATCACATCCCGACTCCGTTATAGCAAGATATTGTTTGCTTTGGGCCACGCCCTCACATATTTGTTCTTGGGCCTCAGCCCAAAACACGTCTTGCTAGAAAAAGAAAGACATGTACATATAAGGCCAGGGACCAACCCTCACCCCGTCGATGTGGGATACTACAATCCATCCTCATTGGGAGCCTGAGGTCCTTGTCGGCACACTCAAACCGACGGTGAGTCTGGCTTTGATACTAAACTGTCACATCCCGACTCTGTCGTAGCAAGATATTGTCCGCTTTGGGCCACGCCCTCACATATTTGTTCTTGAATCTCAGCCCAAAACGCGTCTTGCTAAGATGAGATGGGCATGTACATATAAGGTCAGGGACCAACCCCCACCTTGCCGATGTGGGATCTCACACACCATCACTATTGGGACCCAGTTACTTATCAAGTTAACATGGCTAATGACTAAAAGATATTCTCAAATGATCATATAACAAGGGTGGTGCTATTCATACATTTTTTTTTATCTCTCACATCCTTTTTAATTTTCGGTTGTCAGATCAAATGATATCAAGATTAATGGACAAATGAACAAGGATGTCTATGAGATAAAATGAGGTATGTGAATAGCACCACCCAATCACAATGGGAGCATTTTTACTTACCACCCTAAACTTTGGTGTCACCATACACCTAATCATATGCCACGTGCCCTTTCCTTTAAGTTTGGTTAATTTTTTTTTCAAATTTAAAAAAGTAATATTTAATAGGAAAGTTCACTAGAATTAGGTGAAATGATACATGACAAATGATTAGGTATATGGTTAACATATACTATAGTTATGGCAATGAGCAAAAATTCCGGAGTATGATTCTCTCCCCTCTTATTCTCATCCCCTTCTCTCCCCTCCTCTCACACTTTGCTTTTTGTCTTATTGTCTTTATAAAAAATCAATATAAAATGTTAATGTAATTTAATCATAACCATTCAAGTAAAATAAGAAGGAACGAGAGAGAGATTAGAAAGGAGAATTAATCTTTCTCCAAAAATTCCAATAGCACATGCTTTCTCACCTACTGGGCCCACTAACTCGACTGCGGGGCTCACTGACTCGCCTGCAAGATTTTTCCATCTGTCGACTGGCAACATATCATGAACCAATCACGTGACCCACTTTAGGGACGCAGGCCCACTGGTCCCGTGAAAGATACGAGCAACGAATTGGGCCCAATCGTTTTAATGCAAACCAGGCCACGGGCCCACAGAAATTTATTCAAAAGGTAGAAGGTAAGATTTGCCGGCAATGGGCATATTGCTGTTTTTTTTTGCTCCCATCACCAACGTTAAAAACACAAACTGTGTAATGACCAACATCTCCCCTCAATGTTCCACATGTTGTTGAATGTATCGGAGCAGCGAAAGAGTCAGTATAGGGTTATTGATTGTTCTTGATCTTAATAACTTCTTGTATTCGACTCTACTGTGTGATTATGTGTTCGATGACATATTTTAGTTGAGAATCTTTGATAGTTTTCAACATTACTTCACATTATCCTGCATCCACCTTAGACAAGTTTCTACAATAATTGTAGTTGTCAACATATGTTGACATAAATTTTCGACATATGTTGACAATAATTAACATGTGTCTGTAAGATGCTTGACGAAATAACTCAATAAAACTTTTTTTTATTGATATTACGATTCTATTATTTAACAATCATGTCGGATGGCGTTTTCGGCATTTTGCAATTTGTGCAGGGGAGGAGTGTACTTAGCCGTAGAAGGGCAGGAAGATTCGTGGAAGTGGGATGCAGTATCTTGTGATTTCTGACATCTGGACATTTCAGACACGCATGCACGGGGCATGGTGTGATACTTGTTCTTCTCACAACGTTATTTATTCATTTTTGAAATGTTTGTAAAAATCCACTTTATGATGTTGATGTAAAGACAAAAGATACGTTATTTTCCAGGAGACGTTTAAAATTTTTAAGCGTGTTCGAAATACGAGCATATACATTAGATATTGTTATATGTTTATACGGTGTATAGTTTTATGTTCGGGACATATAACGTATGTGTCCGTGTTTCGATACATTAAAAGAAGGTTTTATGACATTTTCATTTCATGACATGTTCTTGTGAATGACTTGAGAATGTTGACGAATCTATAGATCGAGCGTATCTAAAGGACGAGACAATTTATTAGGCAAATTTCTAATAACTAGTATTTTACCGTCGTAACGGATAAGGTAATATGTAAAATGATTTTGCCTCAACGAATCTGAATTATTTGACGATGAGAAGGTTTTGTACTCGGATTGCCATGCGACAACAAGCCTTTTCACAAGGGAGTACGATCCTAAGCATCCTCTTGTGATAGAGTTGCCGGATAGGAGTAACCATACTAGAATTTCTCGTCTTGCAAGGGCATGGAACTTGGAAGGTAAAGTATGTACGGCACCGAACGAGTTGCCTTATCCATTGGAAACGTGATAAATGAGGAAGGACATTTTTCCCTTTGGTTTCTCTGTAGTTTTAAACTTATTCAATTCATACATCAATGATTGCGTTTTATTTTCCACGTAGAACCTTATCAAACCTTGAAAAAAGTTAAGGAGAGTCTTTAAAATGTGGGACTCTCATTGAACTCTCTGACACCTTATATTTTTGACACAATATATTATAATGTTGAGATGAAAATTAACGTTAAATAATGAGTTGTAAGGAAATTCATTGACATATTATAACAAGATAAAGAAAGACTTCATGTTTCCTGAAAAAAGGGAGACTTTAGTTTTTTTTAATTTTTTATTTTTATATTTTATGTAAGATAACAAGGTTCATTACCATGGCAATTTTATTATTTTTATTATTGTAAGTGATATTCTATACTACAGAAATGAGAGTTTAAATCTAAAACGCAATGAGTTGATGAGGAAGACCCTAATTTTCAGGGCAATTCATCACTTGCCATCCCAATTTATTAGAAACACACTATTCATATATTTTTAAACATTAATGTACTAACTAAAATCATCACTCAATCAACTCATATGTCTTTGGTAATCATCATCCAACACTTTGATCTCCTTAATTAGCTTGCGAATTCCGCATAAATCCGTGAAATTCCCGTTTATAAATGACAATAATGTTTAAAATTTCGACAACGGTATTTGCTACATAACTTGTATTCGCAAAAGTGATAAAAAAATTTAGGAATTTTGGCTTGCTACCTACTAAACTTGTGCACAAATCTAGTTACTTGCTATATTTTTTTTCTAACAAACAATAACGTTAGTTGGTTAATTATTAGTTACTAAGAAAGAAGAATTTGCAAGAATCAAACCCGCACCAGAATACATAAGCATTATTACTTTTACCGGACCAGGATGAAATACAATAATCATGAATCGCATGATCAGACACATGACAAAACAACCACAAGGACCCAGTGGACATATAACCTGATGAGTGATCCTACTTTCAGTTGAAAAAATAGCAACCAAAAAAAAGCAAACAACGACATCCATTTACCCGCTCGACCCCGCCCCCACCCCCTCTTCCCTCCTTTTTACCAGTCGTTTTAAACGCGCTTTTACGGGCCCACGTGCCATCATCTCCTATCTCTAACGCTCTCTCGTCTCTTCCTGCACCTGTGTGAGTGTGTGTCCACCGTGATTGCAGCGCGACAACGAAAGAAGAAGCCTAAAAAAAAAGATAGCTTTTCGGGTCGACGAAGAAGCATCCCGGAAGCAGCCAACTTTAATAACCGATAGCAACAACCTACATGCAAGCCGCAAACAGTACTTGTATTGTACCGAGATTTGGATTTTTCTCATTTATTACCGCATTTATTATAATAATAATTATTATTTTATCCATTCTATTTTCTGTTATTTATATCTGCAGATCGTTAAAAATAATTGTATAGCCTGCTCATCGAATGTTGTGGCTGTTCTTTATGTTTGTGTAGTGGCAGTGGCGGTGGCAGCGGCACAGCAAGTGCTTCTCATTGCTTGTTACCGGTGAGGTTGGTGAGCTGGGTGTTGCTGGGTTTCGATAATGTCGCTGAAGAGGCAGCATGATGATGGCAAGGGTCGGTCGGATGGGACTGGTAGTCCGGAGGACAAGCGTAGGAAGACCACTTTCCAGAGGTTTGAGTCTGTAAATCTTATTTGGTTCTTGATAACTATGATGTACTAATGAAGTACTTTAGGCCAAAATAAACTGATGATAGTTTTCACATCTATTTTCTTTCTAAGTTTCTAATGCCTTCATTACCGGTTTTCAGCGTGGTTCTGGAAACGATGAGATTGCACAAAGTCCAGCACTTACTGGAGCCACTTCTTGAGCGTTTGATTCGTAAAGTTGTAAGTGTTTTCCTGTTGTATTTTCTTTATGTATTGGATTAAGTATCTGTGTAATTTCCACCATTGAGCTCGAAGCCTCGAATCATGTACGCGTTTTTGCTCGACTGTTTAATTGTAATACAGTTTTGTATGTTTGAAGGGGTTGTAAATGATTTATGAACTTCATAAGTACACGACTGTACTAAAATCAATTAACTAAACAGTCTAAACTGAGCCGTTGTAAGGTTGCTGGAAATTGTAAAATACCACCATGCTTTGCAAATTTTACCACCATGCTTTGCAGGGTGCAGCTAACGTGCATGGCAGCCCACTTTGTGGTCGCACTTGCTCTAGCCTGACACCATCTCAATATTTTGCCTGTTCGAGGCCAAGATAAAATGGATTCACATTCATTCTCTGAAGTTCCTTAGGCCTCAAGTATACCTATGAGGGTTATATTTATTTACTTCAATTTGATGTCCCTGCAAATCGTAATGTAGTAATTAATTTTCACGTTGCAGTTCCATACACGCATGCATACTCGATGCATCCTTTTAGTTTCTATCGGTGCTGCAGCTTTAATTGAATGTTATATAATTTTGCTATGTATTTTCAGGTTAAGGAAGAAGTTGAGGTGGCCCTAAGAAAGCATTTGAACAGTATGAAACAGTAAGATAATACTACAAACTCTAAAGCTTTGAGATGTAGCAATTTAGGGCCAAAATCCGTAGTTTCACCTTGCCATACAATAGTTTTCTTTATGTTTTACGTTTGTATTCAGGAATTGTGGGAAAGAGACGCATCATTTTGAATCAAGAATCTTAAAGCTACAGTTCTTAAATAATATCTCTCTTCCGGTGTTTACTGGAGCTCGGATTGAAGGAGAAGAATGCTCTAGTGTACAGGTAGCTTTGGTTGATTGCTTTAGTGGACATATTGTCAAATCTGGGCCCGAATCCGCAGCCAAGGTGGAGATCGTTGTTCTCGAGGGTGATTTCGATGGTGAGGAGGGTGACAATTGGACACTTGAAGATTTCAAGAATAACATTGTAAGAGAGAGGGAAGGAAAGAAACCTCTTCTTACAGGAGAATCAATTTTGAATCTTAAAGATGGAGTTGCTCTTGTGGGTGAGATTTCTTTTACTGATAATTCAAGCTGGACAAGGAGCCGTAGGTTCAGGCTAGGTGCAAGAGTTTTAGACAACTTCGATGGAATTAGAATAAGAGAAGCAAGGACGGAATCCTTTATTGTCAGGGATCACCGTGGAGAATGTGAGTTCTTCTCATTTGGTTTACTTACAAATAAAATTGTGTCTCTAAGGTTCAGGTTCTTGCTAGAATAATGATACTAAGATCGAGCGTTCCTTCACTTTCCATTGTCGGGATTATGCGCTCTGAACTGTGTTCATCGGACTGGCCAAGTAGTTAAACAAAACAATGTCACTGTAAAAGTTATCCTTATATCATCATAATATCTCCTTATATTGGATGTAGTTACCTTCTTATATTTTGATTTTGCCTTATCATGCATGCCTCATTGCCTCCAGATTAGGATCAGCTAACTAAAAATGCAATATTATAACCTGAGTTACTTCTGGTTCTGCAGTGTACAAGAAACACCACCCTCCATCTCTGCTTGATGAAGTATGGAGACTAGAAAAGATTGGTAAGGACGGAGCTTTCCACAAGCGGTTGAGTCGGGAAAACATCAACATCGTGAAGGATTTTCTCACCCTACTCTTCTTAAACCCTTCGAGGCTCCGGAATGTAATTACTGCTTTTTCTTATCTTGGTTAAATTTTGCTTTTCGAATGCTTAACAGTTTACGCTGAGAAGTTTGAAGCTTAGTTGTCATCTTGTGCATTTAAATGTTTCATCAAAAGGAAATTCTACTTGTTTCAGCATCCCTTTTCAACCTTTCACAAGTATTCTAGTGATTGTAAGGGTTTTTTTGGGTGAAAATTTGCAGATCCTTGGGACGGGTATGTCCGCTAAGATGTGGGAAGTCACTGTGGAGCATGCTCAGACATGTATACTCGATAAGAGGATGTACTTGTACTGCCCTCCCGGTTCACAGCAAACTGGTGTGGCCTTCAACATTGTGGGGCAAGTGATGGGACTTCTGTTGGAGCGTGAATATGTTCCTATTAGTAAGCTGTCCGAAGCACAAAAGGCACGCTACCTTACACCTCAGTCCACTCGCTTTTATCTTTTTTCCATTTTATTTTCTCAAGTCATGTCTGATTTCGTATGATCAAATATTGTTTTTAGGCTGATGGCCAGCACTTGGTCATTTCTGCATTTCAACACTGGGAAGAAGTAGTCCCGTTTGAAGATGAAGCCTCTCTTATAGCTGCTGCTGCCAACTTCACTAATGTTCTTCACACATCGAGCTCTCCAAGGTCAGAGGATCTTGACGGAAACAAGTTTTTGGCTTCTCAAAAGATTGATGGATTTGATTATGCACAGCCATCTGCCTCTTCTCCAGATATCATCTCTTCCATGTACTCGGTGGGTAGCAGCAGTGGCTTGGATGATTATTCCTTGCACAACATTGACGGACTTGGTCTTAGATATGACCAGACTCTGAGTTTCCCAGGTCAAGTCGCAAACTCCCTGATCTGTGACTCCGACCCCATGGTTCAAGCTTTATTTGATGAGGATCATCTGCAATTTTTCGATGCTGATCTGCAGTCCCAGAACATTAGTTCAGAATCACAAGACCTACAAAGCGCTGTAGATGGCTTCTTGTTGAGGCGTTCTACAGCTGTTGCCATATCTGATAAGGCTCAGATGAGATGGACAAAGCTATTCAGTGTGCTGAAGTGGTTCTCAATTAGGAAGAGCGTTGCTTTGAAACGAAGATTTCGTGATATTCAAAGATACTAGTAATCGAATGTGAAAGATTGTTTGGTTACAGTTGCATATACCGTTTAGCGCTGCCCGTATAGTACTTACGTGTGCAGGTAGACAGAGATCTCTTCGGAGGTTTTGTTAGATGTTAAATGTATCTGGTAGTTCATGTTCTTACCAGTTTCTTAGTTTTTTTGGCCAGTGGCCAGGGAAATAAACTCTTATATCAAGATGTTAGCTTGTAAATATGTACGTGCTTCTACATAACTTGAATGAAGTCATTTGTTCAATAAAAGTATCCTTTTTTTTTTATTTTATTTTATTTTATTTTTTTTATAGCTTTCTCTCTTCATTTAAGCGAGTTTTCGTGTATTTACCTTGTTCTTAACTCGAACTTGGAGTTGTTGGGATCATTGCAGAAATTAACCAATGCCCTGTTTGGGAATGTTTTGGAAAGGCCAAAAGCGCTTCCAGATAACCAAAACGTTTTTTACAGTGTTTGACAGAAAAAGTACTTTTGGATTTTGAAAGCATATTTTGTGCTTCTAGTGAAAGCGTTGAAGTGCTTCTTACATAAGTGGAGGCAATCCGAAATGGGTGCTATATAATCCATCAGTCCATTCATCTTTACTTGCGTGAAACGAGGGAAGTCATGAATCGGGTAACAAAAAGAAAAAAAGAAAAGAATATGGGATCAACTACAGCTTCCCCTAGTTGATTTGATTCCTAATTGTCTTCACGTATTTGATTAGGAATTTTAATGCGGAACTTGCACTCTTTTTTATTCCTAATTGTTTTCGCATATCCAGCTCAAGGGCACATAAACCCACTCCTCCATTTGCCAAACGTTTAGCCTCCAAGGGCCTAAAAACCACTCCAGCCACCACCCCTTACACCATGAAATCCATCTATACACTGGCTATGCGAATCAAACCCATCTCCGATGGCTACGATCAAAATGGATTCAACCAAGCACCAACCCTAGCAGCCTACTTACACTCTTTCAAAATAGTTGGCTCGAAAACCCTAGCAGAGCTCATACTGAAGCTCAATGCCTCAGCAGGCTCACCACCTGTCAGTTGTATTGTGTACGATTCACTGCTTCCATGGGCACTTGACGTGGCCAAAGAGTTCAAAATCTACGGAGCTGTGTTTTTAACCAACTCAGCTTCTGTCTGCTCCATGTACTGGCGTATCGTAAATCGCGGTCTGTCGTTGCTTGTGATGAAAGAAACTTATGGGTTTATTTTTTCAGGTAGGTAATAAATGAGTGACATGGGGTTTTGATGTTATCTGCAAAAAATGAACTAAAAATTTAGAAATGTAAAATAAAGAAGAATCATGGAAACTGAATATTTATGAGGAAGTATGCACAAAAATTGTAACGATTACAAAGTGTTCGTAGAGATGAGGCATAGTGATTTTCACACTTTCGTTTTCTCCTTTTGTTCTCCTTCTCTTTTTTATTTATTTATTTTTTATTTATTCAATTCAAAAGCTAGGAGGAGAACAACGAAAAAAAAGAGAAATTTGAAAATCACTACCCAACAAAATTTATAATTGATTATGTTTAACGACCGTGTCTTTCCATGATAGTAATGCTAAAGTTGATTTGATTGTTGTTTATTTGAAAAAAAAATAATAATTGATTCAGTTTATGCATATTTATCTCTGTACCATAAAAATGGAGCATTATTGCTTTGATGAAGATATAAACTTCAAGTTTGGTAAGATTGACAAAAGAGCCAAGGTTCAATAGCATCAGTGTTTTACTTTTCCGAATGAGGATATCCTCATTCTACTTTTCCAATTAGTAAAGCAATTGCAATGAATATATATATATATATATATATATATGTATATGTATGTATGTATGTATGTATGTATATTTATATTGAAAAGCTGGTGAATGAAATGCTGGGGTTTTGGCCCCTGGCGATGGTGGGTCCTATGGTGCCATCAGCCTACCTGGACCAATAAATTGGAGGAGACGGAACCTGTGGAGCAAGTATCTGGAAGCCAAAAGCAGATCAGTGCACTGGAGAAAAAAGCACTTTTAAAGTGTGGTTTATGTCTCATTTGGAAGCATGGCAGGGATTGCTGCTAAACAGGTAGAAGAAATTGCATGGGGAATGAAAGCAAGTGATCTAAATTTCCTGTCGGTTTGCCAGATGAGTTTTTGGAGTCAGTAGGTGAAGCTGGATTGGTTGTGCCATGGTGCAACCAACTGGAGGTTCTAGCAAACCGATCCGTGGGTTGTTTTGTGACCGACTGCGGATGGAATTCAACGTTGGAGGGGGTGTTGGAGGGGTTGAGCCGAGGCGGCCGATGGTGGTGATGCCGCAGTAGAGCGACCAGCCGACTAATGCGAAATTTGTAGAGTTGTAGGGGTTTGGAGGAGAGTTGAGAAAAATGAGGAGGGGATTGTGAGTAGGGAAGAGAGAGAGACGTGTGTGAGGAAGTCATGCGAGGAAAGACAAGTGAAGAGATCAACTGGAATGCCTTGAAATTAATGGAGAGAGGCTGCGAAGAGATCTGTTAGCGTAGGGGGAAAATCAGATGACAACATAAATGAATTTGTAGCAAAGCTTTCAACGCCGAAGGAAGGCTAATTAAGCAAACAAACTGAAGCATTGCAGAAAATTCAGCGTATCGACGTTTTACATTCATCAGATTGTTTACATATAACTCTGCAAAAGAATGTATGTGTGAAAAATTATACACCTGCATGCCTTTCTATAATATTTGTATAAAAGCCAAAGTTATGGAAGACGATGGAAGCAACCTAACACGAAACCTTCAAAATCCCGACTGGTGCCAGTTACTCTGGAAGTTTACAATCTTTTGCATCTTTACATACTTCTCCCTGTATAGGAAAACAGATAACGAGACGTGTGTTAGCACCAAATGGTTCAAATATTTCAAATTCTTAAGCGTTTCTGTGAAAGTTGATAGCTGCTGTTAGCAGACTGTTTCATGTCTAACATAAGCTTATGGTTCCATTCCCATTCGCATTCAATTAAAGGTGTTGAACGGTAATAGAACTGAAATCCATGCAAATGAATGGTGCTTACCTTGTTCTTCTTTCGCAACTCCAAAACCTCTTCTAGGGGTGGCCGGCCTAATGCAAAAACAGGATATCGACATCATCTAACAGAAGTTTATATTAATCATAAGATATCTGGGCAGCAGAGTTAACAAATTAGCATACCTGTGATTTGAAGACGATATTTAGCCCAAACGCCATATACAGCACCAGCTATTGTTGCAATCTGTGAATAAATTGTTTTCCCATTAGACCCCCAGATAAAGATAACACACTATTGTAGATCATTTAGTTCTACATGGCGGAAAAGTAGATGAATCAAAAAAGGAGACTCACAGGTTCGTATTTGGTTATGGCATATACCCATCCGAGCCCCACTTGCTCGTAGAGCTTTCTGAATGCCTGCAGAAGTTTTCATCAGCTTTATCCATCTCCTGGACAACTCAAGGGAAAACTGTATTCAAAATAGGGAGGTCAAATGTGGCACGAAAAGGGGCTTACTTCGACATCAGTGACCACAGTTCCATCAGAGAGGATGGCATGAATGTTTCCCATAACCTAAACAAAACAACACAAGAAATTGTCACTATGTTTCAACCCAGGAAGTTTTCACATAAACTTCACGAAGTCCTAAATCTTATTCTACAAGGTCAAATTGGATACAAAAATGAGGAAATACTGCCAATGATATAATTTGGTTTCGTAAATCTCAGCATCAAATTTCAATAACGCAAACTTACAGTCTTGTAGTCCAGCCCTTGATTCTCCTCTGGCGAGTAGTCATCTGAACTTATGTCAACAAACTTGATGGTACCATATCGCTTATTTCTCTCTCTCAGCATGTCCACCTGCCAATATAACGCAAACTTCAGCGCACTCGAAACCATCAAGAACAAAAGGACTTTGTAGCTTCATCCGTACGAAACTCATCAAACAAACGCTAATTACATTACAAACAGAAAAGTAACAACAGGGATACAGACGGGTGTTTGAAGGTAAGGATCGACCTCTCGCATGCACAAAGGGCAATCCCCGTCATAGAGCATTTTTATCTTCCAATTCTGAGGTGTTTGTTCTTGATCATTTTCTTTCTTTGGAGTTAAAGGATCTGCAGCTGCCCCGCTTATAGCCCTTGGTGAAGACTTAAACCCTACAAATACAGACATACATGCATCCATATGCATCATAAACTGAACTATTTGCAAACCATAAAAATTTCCTTCTTGATTCCTTGGTCTCATATATAACGAAACCAACAAGAACAGACTAAACCCAATATCCCCGGACATCGTTCGGCTCCCTCCTACCAATCACAAGTTGACAAATATGCATAAATAACTCGATCAAATACACACAACGAAAAAATTTATACGTGATGAAATTGAGTTCTACCGTAAAATCAATTGGCAATATGGGAAATAACCTAAGACTATATAAGCACATAACAAACCTTGTCTCTCACCGATGTGGAATAACTCTCAACAATACGCACGTATCAAACGATCGCTAGGAAAACAAGAACTAAATGAGAATGGCATTGTGAAACAAAAATGTCTACTAAACAAACATTAAAGGAGCTCTAAACTGTGCGGCTTATTGTCTGTTTAGTGCCCGCTAGATCGGAAAATAGGATAAATCAGTCACAACTCACCAGGTTGGTTAAGAGGAGGAGCCGATATGAATCTTTGGGGTTGAATTTGATGGAGCTTGAGTTGTCGGAGAGAGAGAGGAATTGAGGAGGAGAGAGAAGGGTTTCTTTGTCTTCCTCCAATTTTACATGCTGAAGCAGCTGCCCTCATTGCCATTGCTGCTGCTTCTTCTTCTTTCTGTAATCAAATCCAAAGCCATTGGGAATGAAATTTAGTCTGCTTGGACTGCCCTGGTTCATAACTACCACGTATACGTGGCAGTCTGTCCTCCACCCATAAACATGACACGTGGCACGAAGGGAAAGTAGCCCCAAACCCGCTGTTCCAAACAGTTCTGTTGCTCTCAAAATAAAAAAAAAAAAAAACAGCGAGATATATGAGGGTACTAAAATAAATATGGTAAAGTATGGGGGTAGAATAGAAAAATAAAAAGCACAAAAAATCGCCTGATAGCAAAAGCTCGAGTCTTCGGGGAAGTATTTGGTAGCCACTGCTTCAAGCTCCCGTTATTGACTATGGCGTTCCTGCTCCGCAATTCCGTGGCTTCCCATTTTCAATCCCGCTCACAGGTACTCTCTCCCTCTCTATCTCGTATGTTCGATCTGTAACGCCGTAGTTTTGATTTGGTTCAGTATTTCCTCTCTCCCTAACTATTTCGGCTCAACAATCAGAGGGGGCAGAACGATTCGCTTTCCCAATCGCGCCGCCAGTTCCACGTCGAGCCAGGGCCTCGCGAGAAAGCTGTGAGTCTCTCTCTCCCTCTCTCTAAATTTATTCAGGTATACAGGATTGTTTGGATTTTGATTCGTTTGGGGGCACCTTTTCTCTGAGATTCGGCCATGAATCTTCGTATTTAGCATTTTTGATAGTTGGGTAGCAAACCCATTTGAGCATACAGCTTAAATATTTTAGCTTTAGATTTATTTGTGCAAATTTTGCTTATTTATTTGATTTTGATGTTTGTTGTTAATTTCACTGGTTCAATTGTGCATTTGAGCTGGACTGAGTTGTTTAACTTTGCAGCTCTTGGCACCAGACCCGTCTTTAAAACGGTTCAAGTCACATAAGAAGGGCGTGGCACGAGTTAAAAGACTTGGAGATGTTCTTACCATTGTTATTGTTGCTGGTACGCAATTATTTTGCTTGAGATTTAATCAGATGGTGTATGAGTTGCTATGCACAAATTTAATTTACCGTGATACTTTTGATAAGATGTAGCCATTACGCTCTCCTCTGACTTCCCTAAATTAGGTTCTAGTTACCCTACATTTTGAGAATTCTAAGATAATCTTGTTATGGTTTCGGGGATGTGGTAGACAGGAAGCCACAGTTTCATCAGGAAGAAGCCTTGTTATTATAAGGTTTAGTGTTTGATTATTTTCCTTTTCTTTTATACCATATGATCAATTGATTTGATTGCATTTATTGTCTGATTAGTAAAGTCCTCACTAAGGCTATGACGAAAGAAGGGGTGGGGGTTACAGTTGTTTTAGCCTCTTACAGTTTAAGCTTGGAATATGCTTCTCAAGGATGCAAAGCAAGATGCGTTCATTATCCTGCTTCCCTCTCTGCCTTTTTAGGGTTGCAAAGTGTGTTTGTATTCACAGACTTATAACGACATCCACCTTCAAACTACGGGTAGAATCAGTTGTTTCTTAAATTCATTGAGAAAAATATGAATACGTTTTCCATCCGTTGGAGTAGCATAACAGCAGGGAAGATAGCAATCAGGATTATTAAGACCTGAATAGGGAACGATACTAGTTTTTTTTCTGAACTGTTGAAATCTGTTTTATATTTTAACAAATTAACTTGTGTTCTATGATCCAACCGTTTGGTATGTGTTTATAAGATAGGTTGAAAACACTTGATTGAGTACATTCTTGATAGAAGGCAATAATCGACTTCCCCTTAGTTGTGACTTTTCTTTTAATATTGTGCCTTGTATTGGTCAATGTAATTTTGTACGTGTATTTACGTGGTTATACAAATTGGATATATCAAGGAATTAGGGTCTTTTTTTACTTGTTACGGTGTTCCAAGTACTAATGTGTTTATGATGTTTATTCAGGCGGCTGCTATGAAATATATGTAAGAGCAGTAATGCGAGAAGAGGCTAGGAAACAGGCTAAGGAACAGGCAGGGGCTTCTGGTGCAAGCGCATAATCAAGTATGTGTGGGCGGGGTTTTATTTTTTTCTGACAACTCTGGAATGTGTCGACGATGAATAAGTAGAAAACAGATTATCCTGAGTTGCTTTCGAAATATATGTTTCTGATCTCCATTAGGTTTCGTTTCTTAATAATATTGTGACTATTGTCTATTCGATAAAAAATCGTAGAACAAAATGAATGCAGTTGAACTTTCTGTGTGTTTTTGTAATGAATTTTTTGCTTAATTTTAAACCATATGTCCTTCCTAAGCTGGAAATGCAGAAGAAAACGTTACAAAACCTTCACCGTTTTCATGTTTGCAATGGGTACTTTGCCGATACCAGTTGAAGAGGCCAAAATTGGTCATGAGTTGGTTAAGATGTTAAGTAGAGGAACCTAAGAAATTAACAAAGCACCAACTCTCAAACCCTACACTCTGTTCTTCCTCTAGCTGTGACAGAGGTGACTTGAATTACAAGCAGAAGCATTTTTACCAAACATGATCAGAAGTGTTTTTTTACGACTTAATGGAAAACCAATATTAGCATAGCCAAACATGGCACGTCCAAGTCACAAACGTTTCATATATAGAAAGTGAAGCCAAGTAATTAACTGAAGGCAAACCAGTTCACTATTTACTGACTTTACTATCTAAATATTTTTCCGGTTACACATTCTAACTGATTAGAACTTATTTAGATGTGCTTTTAAAATGACCGAAGCCAAAACCAATACAATCACTATCACGTACATAGAAAATGGGATCGCAGCCCCCCGCGGAAGCTCAAACTGACTGGGCCAGTTCCCTACAAACCTCTTTCTGGATTTCCTCCACAGAAAGAGGGAAAACAAATTAATAAATTAGAAAAAACAGCCCACAAAGTATAAAGTTTTATACACACTTTAAAGAGCTCAATGAGAGAAGAAAAACCTCTCATATATGCATTTTTCATGCTATAATTAATTTTTAGTTGCGAAATTTTTTAGGTGTTATAGAGTCTGGTTTTTTTTTTTCTTCTCAAAAACATTGAGTTTCAAGTATTTTTCACTAAAATATGATCTTGTCTCAGGCTGTCAGCTCACATGTGAAAAGCTTAACCTATACCATCCCAAACATAAAACAGAATATCGACCATTAAAATTTAAATAATAAGGAACGGGGAACGTTCAAGAAGAAACTTACGGTGTGAAACTGAAATTAATACCAAATAGCACATAACCCTTCCTCGTTTGTTACACTGTATAATACATCGGATAGTATTAATAATACGAAGTACAATATTTGATGTCCGTTTATATTAAATAATCATTTAATTAAATAATCATCAGGGCCACCTATCTATTTTATACGGTGAATATCCGTTTTTTTATATATTCTCAAAGACCTCGTTTGACATGCTATATAAGATCATCAGATAATATTAATGATACGAAACAAATATTTGGTGAGTTTATTAATAATACGAAACAGATATTTAATGAACTTCGTATTAAATTAGCACTGAATTATTTAATCCGGCTCTATTTATTTTATACACCTTCCACCCGGTTATTTAATCCGATAATTAGTCGGGTAGCTCGCTTACACCGTCCCTCTCTCTCGCTCACTCCATCCCTCTCCTTCTCTCGCAGCACCCTCCTTCCATCTCTCACATCGCCTGCTCTCTCTTGTGTGGATCCCAAATTCATCTTCGTCTTCTTCTTTTCTGTCTCTGTTCCTCCCTCCTTACACACGCGCGCACACACACCTCCTACCTCCTCGGTTGGCCTTCGATCTCTGACAAGTGACAACAAAACCTTCCATGGATTGAAGGAGGAAGACGATGATTCGAACTCGTCCGATCTGGGCTCTGACGAGGAAGTGAGCCGGGCTCCGACGAGGAGCCTGTTGGTTTATTACCATTGAAAAGATTTAATCTGGGATTTTTATTTTGGTTGGTGAATCGATGAGTGGGTTCGTATGGAGGGTGGGATTTGATGACAGTGAAGACTGGGTTTCTTTGTATGCTGGGGAAGACGATGAGTGGGTTCCTCTTTAATTTTTATTTTTTAAATTTTGTCTGTGTAAACATGTTTTATTTATTTAAAAAAATTTCTTTTATTTTTTTCATTTTTACATTTTAGCAGCAATTATTTTGTGAAATTATTTTAAAAAAATTATAATCCGACATGTATAAATTAATCTGATACAATATCAAACTTCCAACTAATTTAATCAGTACTATCTGACGTTTATTTATCGTATCAGACTCCAAGCTGTTCGTCTTCTCAAATGCCTTCTTCTTCTTCGTTTTCCAGTTCATCTTCTCATTTTTTTTCTTCTTCCCAGTTCCACCCCTCCTATTTTTCCTGCAATTTTATTTCAGTTGATTGAATCTTGTTATTGTTTTCTCTGTAATTATGCAATTGATTATTTAATTTTGGGTTTTGATTAGAATTTTCGAATTTTAGGGTTTGCTATTGGGGTCGAATTTTAGATTTGTTGTTGGGTTTTTCAGGTTGTGTTTTGTGTGATTTTGTGTTTGTAGGTGTTGTCATGGCATCCAAACGCATCTTGAGGAGCTCAAGGATTTGCACAAGGACCCCCTACCTCATGCAATGCTGGTATTTGCTCCTTTTCCTTGAACAAATCCCTTGTCTTTTTATTAAATTTGGATCCCATATATATAATTGTCTTAGAATTGTAGATGGTAGTTCTAATTGCAGCTAATTAGTGGGGGTTTTTCGATGATTTCAACTGTTTCCAGCTCAGATTTTTAGCCAAAAATTGGCCCCTTTTCATCAATTGAACAGATAAGAAAAAAACTGAAATTTTAATCGATTAGGAAATAAAGATGTAGCAAATTTGTGGATGGTCCATTTGGGAGCGAAACAATCCTCCTTTAATGGTTTAACTCATGTAAAAAAGTGATGGTTGGATATTCTCACATTGTAGCTGGTTTTGTATAGGTCTCGTATGCTGGCTCATGCATCTTATGTTTCTCGGGTGCATGCATAATTTGATCACTTTACTGAACTTGGCATACATTCTTCTTGTGGGTTTTTCTTTCATGGATTATAGGTCCTGTGGCCGAGGACATGTTCCATTGGCAGGCGACGATTATGGGACCTGGTGATAGCCCATACACAGGTGGTGTTTTTCTAGTATCTATTCATTTCTCTCCAGATTATCCATTCAAGTCTCCAAAGGTACGAGTAGAAAAATCGGGTCCTCATGTTTTCTATATGTTGTTGTGGTCATGTTCCTCCATACAGTATCATTATTGAAACATGAGCTTTTGTGAGTCATATAATGGGTGAAATGGATTCCTGCACATGGTCTTTAGTTATCTATTCATACATGCAGGGGATATATATTTTGGGTACTTGGAAAACAACAACAATATATTTTGTTAAAAGTAGCATGCATATCTTTTGTTAAAAGCTGCAGCACGTATATATTTTGGGTACTTGGACAAATTGCTTCTTACTGAAAACAAAGTAGCAGCATGCATATATTTTGGCTATCTGGACAAACTGTTTCCTACTGAAACCAACTTGCATTTGTATATTTTGTGAACCTGGATATGTGGTTGGATTAATCTATATACCGTAACGACTGTAGTAGTGTTTTGTGAACCTTCTTTTGTGTTATTGGAAAATATTTTGAATTTGATGTATAGAATTTACTATTTTTCTTTGTTATTTGAAAATTTGTGTGGTTTTGAATGGGTATAAATATGAGAAAAGTTCAACAACAAGCAAAGGTTTGTCAATTTTTTTTTCTTGCCTTTTCTTATCTGGTTCATTACCAAACACAATATAAATAATACGGTCATTAGTCTGATATTACACCAAACGTCCGACTAATTTAGTCAGTACATCTTGGTGGCTATTTATCCTATTCGACAAAAATAATCAGTATAGTCTGAGCTACCAAACGAGGCCTTAATGCGCAAATCACAAACACTAGAATCTAAAGTCTTGATATGCATGTTTCCATCATGGACAATTTTGAATGTGGTGACAAACAGTTCTTGAACCAAATACTCGGTCGGATTAAAAGCGTAACCATATTTAAAATCCTCCTTAACCCTACCATTAAATGCTGGAAAGAAGACTGGTTTCTCTAAAAAATAGATAATACGGCCATCATCCTCTAAATTAAGTAATTTGATTAATTAATTGATTAACGAACATTTCATAAATTGTCACTAAGTACTACGGTCTAGTGGTATTTGTCTTCGCTTAAAAGTGAGAGGTCTTAGGTTTAAATCTCATATATACCAAATTAGGTTGTTTATTGTGTGATTTAATTGAGTTTGAACTCCATTTGGACCCTAAGTAGCAGATTGAGCCGCAAATTCTTGAGTTGCATTTTAACTTCTATTTAGATTAATACTAACTTGTATTTAAACATTTGAGAAATGAATGAAATCAAGTTTTATGCTGCAAATTCTTGAGTTGCATTTTAACTTTTATTTAGATTAATACAAACTTAGTTCGGACCCTAGTTTTTTACTCTTCTGCCCTAGTTTCTTCCTTGTTTTGGATCCTAACTTTTTTCTCGTGCCCTAATTTTTTCCTTATTTTGAACCCTAGTTTTTTTTATTCTTGTGCCCTTATTTTGGACCCTAATTTATGTTACTTGGTCAAAGCCTAGGGTTACAAAGTATCTTGGTGTGCAAGAAGACGCAATACTAGGGTTGTCACATCCCAGTCTCGGCTCCGTCGTAACACGATATTATCCACTTTGGGCACTGGTCACGCCCTTACAGTTTTGTTTCTGGGAACTCACACGAGAACTTCTCAGTGGATCACCCATCTTAGGAATGCTCTCGTTCGAACTCCCTTAACTTCGGAGTTCCGATAGAACCTGAAGCCAGTGAGCATGTATATATAAGGCACATCATCCCCTTTTCGTTGGTTGATATGGGATGTTACAATCCACCCTCTTAGGAGCCCAACGTCCTTGTTGGCCCACTCGCACCACACGACATAGTGGCTCTGATACCATTATGTCACATCCCAATCTTTGCTCCGCTGTAACACAATATTGTTCGCTTTGGGCCCCGGTCATGCCCTCACGGTTTTGTTTCTGGAAACTTACACGAGAACTTCCCAGTGAGTCATCCATCCTAGGAATGCTCTCGCTCGAACTCGCTTAACTTCGAAGTTCCAATGGAACCCGAAGTCAGTGAGTTCCTAAAAGGCCTCATACCATATGGAGGTGGGCATGTACATATAAGGCACATCATCCCCTCTCTGTTGGTCAATGTGGGATGTTTTGAGACTATCTCGTGCCTTATAAATATTTGCTTTTCGACTGTCTCTAATCATGGCAGAAGTTGGTCTTTTAGAGGCGAATGGTGGCTCATCGAGATTCTATTGTAAGATTCTTTAATTCTTTCAAGTTTTACGCATTTTGAATTTTATGGCTGCTTCAGTTTGTCTTTTCTATGTGTTCCTTTTCATACTCGTGCATGACATTGTGCCCGCCATCAATTTGTGTATTAAATTGTTAACGCCATTAAATATTGTTTTTTGGCAAAAGTAATTTAATTATCTGTCATTAATCGGCATTGATTCTACTCTAGCTCCACATAATCTTCTTATTTTTGTGTAGTTAAATTTGTAGGCTACACTAAAAAAACAAATTAACAATAGGGGCAACTTTTCAGGGTTCCCTCAATGGTGCGCAATTCTTCTCTTATATATCAGCACTGGTTGTCGTCCTATTGGCAAGATTTATCCGCATGACGCAAGCATTCCAGTTGGGATTTGTATGTGTGGCTCTGGCCATTGCCACTGATTGGTCATAGTCACAGTCATGGACGATGGAAAGGGAAGAGAACATGCCAACACTTACAGACAATTCGACACTGAAAATAAAGGAGCGGTAGCCAGAAAATAACAAGGGCAGTAAGAAGTGGATAATGGAAAGAGAAATATCTAAACTGGAGAAAATAAAGGAGGCCTATCGAACAAACAGGGATCCAGATAAGGTAGATATATTACTAGATACACAAAAATGACACATTTTCTAATAAGTGTAGTGCACATTGGTTTAAAAGGCGTGTCCATAAAACACAAAAAACTAACAAATTTATGGACACGCCTTTTTAACAAATTTATGTATCTAGTAATATATCTACCTTATCCAGATCCATGTTTGTTCAATAGGCCTCCTTTAGTTTCTCCAGTTTAGATATTTCTCTTCCCATTATGCACTTCTTCGTACTGCCCTTGTTATTTTCTGGATGCCACTCTTGTATTTCTGATATTGAATTGTCTATCAGTGTTGGCATGTTATCTTCCCTTTCCATCGTCCGTGACTGTGACCAATCGGTGGCAATGGCCAGGCCACACATACAAATCCCAACTGGAATGGTAGCATCATGTGGATAAATCTTGCCAGCAGGACGACTAGTGCTATATATGAGGAAGAATTGCGCGCCATTGAGGGAACCTTGAAAAGTTTAATTTGTTGTTGTAGTGTAGCCTACAAATTTAACTACACAAAAATGGGAAGATGATGTGGAGTTAGAGTAGAATCAATGCCGATTAATCATAGATAATCAAATTACTTTTGTCAGAAAACAATATTTAATGGTGCGATTTAATACGCAAATTGATGGCAACAGGGACAACGTCATGCACAAGTATGAAAGGGAACACATAGAAAAGACAAATTGGAGCAGCCGTAAAACTTAAAAGAATTAAAGAATCTTAAATAGAATCCCGATGAGCCACCATACGACTCTGACGGACCAACTTCTGCCTCCATGGTTGGAGACAGTTGAAGAGCAAAATTTTAGAGCAGATAAAACTAAAGTACAAGCAGGCCAAGCGCCCAAGCTCAATATTTATAAGGCAATCTCAACCTTAGTGTTGCGTCTTCTTGCACACCAAGATAGTTTGACCAAGTAACAAAAATTAGGATCCGAAATAAGGGCACAACAGTAAAAAACTAGGGTCCGAAATATGGAAAAAATGAGGGCATGAGTAAAAATTTAGGGTCCAAAACAAGGAAGAAACTAGGGCAGAAAAATTACTAGGGTCCGAAATAAATTTGTATTAATCTAAATAAAAGTTAAAATGCAACTCAAGAATTTGCAGCATAAAACTTGATTTCATTCATTCCTCAGATGTCTAAATACAAGTTAGTATTAATCTAAATAGAAATTAAAATGGAACTCAAGAATTTTCAGTCCACACTCACATTTTATCCCTTTTAGTGCATCCTTATTATTATCATAAAAACTCCTATCACTGAAAACAACAAAGCTTGGCTGTTTAAACAAAAACGCACTCAATAATAATTTGACAAGCGTCCAAAAAATTTAAAAAACAAAGCCTGAACAAACAACTTGAACACTTGTCAAGTTGTTATCGGGTGAGAACATGAGCTGCTGCTTTTTTTTTTAGCAGCCAAGCTTTGTTCCAATAAAACTACGAGGATGAAACTGTATTAACCAATCATGTAATTCCATCATTTATTCCTTTTAATATTTTTTTCAATTTTGTAATTTTTTTTTTAGTACATCGATATTTTTACACTAGGGGGAGAGGGAGTTCGGTTAACCCACACAATGGATAGCCTAATTTGATATCCTTGTCCAGGTTTGACAGATTATGTCACATATACGGTTCTCTGTAAGCTAAGTATATATGCTTTAAGTTATTGCAACGTTATCCTCAACTTTGGTGTTTTCTTCATGCTGTGTCATTATGGGTAACAACACTGAATTTGAAAGTGCAATTGTTTGGCTTTCCTCAAGAATTTGAAATTCAATGTCAATGCGAGGGTAAATCTCTTTGAGGTATCTATTGACGAGCTTGTCGAAAAGCTTGTTTTGGTTAAGTTATTCTGATATTCAAAAGCAATATTTATTGTCGTTCTGGTTCTCTTTTTCACTTGATTGCTATTTGTAGTGCAACATAAGAGTATTTGGAGGTTTTGTTTCAGCTCATTTACTTGCGACTGATTCTACAAACAGGCTGGGTCAAGGAGTTTACAAGAATCAGATGCTTACCTTGGCTGAGGACTTAGGGAAACGCTTCCTACCTGCATTTAACACACCCACTGGATTGCCATATGCATGGATTAACTTAAAGGTAACGTCTGAGGCATGCTCAGCTCCAATGTTTAATTACATGGTGATTTTTGCGATGCATCCATGATACGATTCTTTCTACTTCATTATCATCAGTCTCAAGATACAGTTACGTGTACTTGGTTGGTTGTATCTTGCAAAATCTTTTCAAGAGTTCACCTTTCAAGTTTCAAAACTATATGAAATCGTTTCCTGGTTTTCTTTGTAAGAAGGATATGACTCCGCATCAATGCTAAATTCTGTGGACAGTGTGGATGGAGTGATGGAGAATGAGACTACTGAAACGAGCACTTCAGGGTGCGGTGAGGGGCTTTCTTTTGCGGTATTCAGATGAGGACATCAAGAAATTTGACTTTCCTGAATCTCATGATTTTTCATATGAATTCAGGTTCTCTAATTCTGGGAATGGGAGCATTGTCCCGATTGACTGGAGACCTCAAATATAAATTATGGGGCATGTGGAGTTCGTTGAATTTACTTGGTACAACGCTGGATGTATCAACTGGTGAATGGATTGTGTATTCATCTGGAATTGGAGCTGGTTGGTTTCGTCGGGGCTTTGAGGTCTTTAATGCACTGCATTACATGTATATTTAGTAGTTTACTGGGTTTTTTACCCTTTGAGCTCTAGTGTTTTATAGTAAATTTGTGTTTCACAGGAGACTGCCAAGAACAATGCCGCCTCGGATTCTAAAGTCCATGATGTGGGCATTGAGGGTAGTGATAGATTCATGGATGGTTTCATCTTCATGCTGTAAGTTCACACCTTAAAGCTCCTAACTTAAACAATGCAAATTTCTTGCTTCTTGGTAACAGAAGCTACTAAGTTCACACCTTAGTAGCTTACTTTTACTGTTTTATTTTTGTTGCGTTATTCCCGAGGGTATGATGTTGGCGAAAGGGATGGCAGAGTTGTTTAATATTTCATAGGATTGACATAACATATCTAGCAGCTCTCGGTGTGATTAAATCTTAGAGGAATTTCTGGAATGATAGGACTTATGGTCATTTTAGCTCCAGAAGATGAAGAACCTTGAAGGAGACTTTGGGGACTATAACTAAATTCTCAGTTAGATCCAATGTAATATCGGACGAGAAACAAATGTTAATTTCCAAGTAAAATGCTTATCGACCAAAGAAAAAGACAAGTAAAAAACTTGGGGCTTGTTTGGTATCCTTCTCAGATCCAATTTTTAGTTTTGCCAATTTAGATTAGTTCTCAGAGTTAACAAAGTTAAATATTTCCAAAACTCGTTAATTATTTATATCAGTCTCTAGGGAGATCGACCTTGCTATAGAGTCATTCTATACTACTGTAATTTGTTCTCTTGCAAGAATTTTCTATGTTTTAACCCTGGACGTTTTTCCAAGTCTCTCTTATTTGTCTTATTTCCCTTTTTTGGTTCTTTGATTGCTGTCAAATCAATGTGTTACCTATTATACGGTTATACTTGCACAAAATGCAACAGGAATCTATATATCTATTTATACCATTCAGAGCTGGGGACGATTTGGATTGGTTTTGTTCTGGTCCAAACCACGACCCAAACTGCAAACTTTAGTTTGTTTAGTTGTAAAACACAAATGAACCATAATGGTTTAAAACAATATGTAATAGGTTTACTAATGTTGCAATGCGACTTGGTTCGGTTTGCAGCTTAACATGCATATAGTACCAAATGAAAATTGTCGAGTTATGTTTTAATAGTTAAGAATTTTCTTTAAACCCATCAATTTATAAAAATTCATCATCAAATTACAATTCGATAACTCTAAAATACTTAATTTCACAACTCAAATCCTCAAATCCTCAAACTTTAATCTCATAACTCCAAAATAATAAAATACAACAAAACATAAGCATAGTACAAAACCAATCAATCTCTTTTATGGGTGCATCATGCATGTAACCGGTCACTGGTTGGTCACCAGGAGTGGCCTTTGGCTGGTAATACAATGATAGAGAGCACATGTATTAAATATTGTGTTAGTTTTGTGTGTCTAAATTAACATTAATATTACTTTATTCATATGTTTCAATAAGCTGTAAGTGTATGATATGACTAGTTATCTTTTTTTTGGCAGGACATCGTTACAAGTGTGATCGGTTATTTTCTTAATTATAGGACAGGTAAAGCTACAATCACCTTTGATGACCAGAAAGCAACAAAGGCAAGCTTCTTCCAATACGAACTAGAATCCGATGAAGCTGAGAACGCCAGAGATTATAGCCACTACACTTCCAAACCATGTCATAGTAGCATCCTAAGACCTCGCTTGTTCACAAGTGGAAGAAAAACATGTTTTTTTTTTCTATAAAGAATTCAGCTACAAATTCGAGGACTGGAATATAAAGGAGCACATGACATCAGAAGAAGATCGAATGTCGTGGTGGAAAAAATCCATCAAGTAAGTCTCTCTTATTTTTCCTTCTATCTCATAATTCAATTTTATCGTAACCATAACTATGTGTGTATATATATATGATTTGTATAGGAGAATCTTAAAGACGATCCTCTATATATATATATTTATATGATTTGTATAGGAGAATCTTAAAGACGATCCTCTATATTCACAAGGGGCTTGTTCCCAAGGGCTTGGCATATCGATCCAGTTATGTAATTCAAGACGGTGAACTAAAACTCGTTAACATCCAAGTTAGTCTAGAGAAGCTCGAACCTCTACTGTCTCAAAAGATGAAAAAGAGTGACCTCACAAACTTTATGACCTTCCTTAGAGAAAATGTGCCAGCCATTGAACTAACAGAAACTTGTTCTTAGATTATATTGCCAACGACACTAGATAAGGATACCTAATTTATAAACGAATTTGTGTGTCTACGTAGCATTATTAATTTTTATTCTTAATTACATAATTTCAATTTGTTTATTCTCTTTTCATTCAAATGGTCCGACCGTGTTGCCAAAAAACTTATTAGACATCCATTTTTTATTGATACCCCTCATGAAAGACTTAGGTATTTTAACGACCTATTCCAGGCCTCAGAAAGCAACACTTGCATCAATCCTATAGCCTTCAAAAAGACATTGAACCAAGATCCTCGTTTTAAACCGTACAAGAACTGGACTACAACATACAAGGGGCTTACTTTGTACACTAATTTTTCTCCTGAGCTTAAGAAGGGGAAACCAGATTCAGGTCAAAACCTGTTTAGCCTCATTGCATTTTTAAGGCATGTCTACATACATTGTGTCACAAAAAGTGCAGATTTTGGGATATCGGTGAAGAAATCTTCGTGATGAAGGACGAATTCTACATCTCTTAATTAAGGATTGAAAGCGCAGGACACAGTTGAGCGATCTCTTCATCGATATCCCCAAAATCTGCACTCTTTGTGACACAATGTATGTAGACATGCCTTAAAAATGCAATGAGGCTAAACAGGTTTTGACCTGAATCTGGTTTCCCCCTCTTAAGCTCACGAGAAAAATTAGTGTACAGAGTATGCCCCTTGTATGTTGTAGTCTAGTTCTTGTACGATTTAAAACGAGGATCTTGGTCCAATGTCTTTTTGAAGGTTGTAGGATTAACGAAAGTGTTGCTTTTTGTGGCCTGGAATATGTCGTTAAAGTACCGAAGTCTTTCATGAGGGGTATCCATCAGAAATGGATGTCTAATGAGTTTTTTGGCAACACGGTCGGACCAGCTGAAGGAAAAGAGAATAAAAAGGTTTAAATTATGTAATTTAAGAATAAAAATTAATAATGCTACTTAGACACACAAACTTGTTTATAAATTGGGTATCCTTACCTAGTGTCGTTGGCAATAAAATCCGAGAACAAGTTTATGTCCGTCCAGTTGGCTGGCACATTTTCTTTAAGGAAGGTCATAAAGTCTGTGAGGTCACTCCTTTTGAGACTGTAGAGGTTCCAGACTACCTCGGATGTTAACGAGTTTTAGTTCACCGTCTTGAATTACATAATTGGATCGGTATGCCAAGCCCCTTGTTATGGATATAGAGGATCGTCTTTAAGATTCTCCTATACATAGTTATAGTTATGATAAAATTGAATTATGGAATAGAAGAAGGAAAAAAGAAGAGACTTACTTGATGGATTTTTCCACCAGGACATTCGTTCTTCTTCTGATTCCATGTGCTCCTCTATATTCCAGTCCTCGAATTTGTAGCTGAATTCTTTATCGAATAAAAAAAAACATGTTTTTCTTCCACATGGCGTGTGAACAAGCGGGGTCTTAGGATGCTGCTATGACATGCTTTGGAAGTGTAGTAGCTGTAATCTCTGGCGTTCTCAGCTTCATCGGATTCTAGTTCGTATTGGAAGAAGCTTGTCTTTGTTGCTTTCTGGTCATCAAAGGTGATTGTAGCTTTACCTGTCCTATAATTAAGAACATACCCGATCACACTTGCACCAATGTCGTGCCAAAAAAAGATAACTAGTCATATCACACACTCACAGCTTATTGAAACATATGAATAATGTTAATTTAGACACACAATATTTAATACATGTGCTCTCTATCATTGTATTACCACAATATTTAACAAAAAACTATAACTGGTTGAATTTGATACATAAAAAAACGCTTGGGTACTTTTGTCAAAAAAAAAAATTTATGATTAAAAAAGAATTGCATATCAAAATAGGAGACGTGGTGTTAAAACTGCTATGAACGTGACGAGCAGCTTGCTTCTTTACAAGTTACGGCCGACGATTCTGAAGCACACCGATGATGTAAAGGTATATCAAATCCAACAATGATACAACAACAAACGAAAATCTTATTTCGGTTATCCGCGCTGACTGGTTTGCCATCTTGACAGCCTCGCCCAGCTTGATTCGCAGACCCGCCAAGGCAAGTCATTGAGAGACTGAAAACACATTAAAATTCTGAGCATGATTTTTCCGTTTCATATATTGGATTTCTGAGCATGCATGTTGAACTAGCACCCAAAATTTTTAGGAATCCCGATATTCGGATTACTGAAATTTCAGTTCGGTTTTGGCGATCGGAATCCGATCCCCGAAAGTGATAGGTTCGGGATTCCGTTTATGCTTTTCGGTTCGGTATCCCGATTCAAACCATCCCTGCCCTAATCTTGACCTTGTTTTTGGAAAAAATATTTGACTTGCACCATTATTGTTGTTTTTCAGCACATCTATGGAGGTGGGGGGAGCCAGATCTGTATTTATACTCGTGCAATTTACATGTGGCCCATGCGGAGGTGGATTATATGAAATAAAAATCCAACAGGGAGGTGGATTATAAGAAACTTGCACCTGAGTTTACGTTTGTACTCCCCCAAGTTTTGGAGTTGAGATTTTCTGCACCCATTTTTGTCTGTGCCCTTCTGTGCCTTTGTTAATTAGCTGAAGATTTGGTTTTTTTTTTATTATTTTAATTATTGTCACGTTAACATTAATTATGTTTAGTTTAATTAACAAAGGCACAGAGGGGCCATAGGCAAAAATTAATGCACCTAGTGTTAAATAAAGGACTCTTACCTTGTCATAACCACCCCGCCGATGACAAGTTCGGCTCATATAGGGGACAAATTTATGACACAGAGACTAGGTCATTGGAAACATTCGAGCCTCCTTTAGCACCTAAGCCAGTTTCATATGTTATGTCTGCATACGGAAAGCTTTATAATCTTGCATCTCCACAGTGCTTCCGAGTGATGCCGAAGGTATTGTTTGAGCGGTATGATTCCAAAACTGATTCTTGGGAATCTCTTACTCATTTTGCATATTCTCGGGAACGGTCCAAAATGGAGATAGCAGGTTATGCTGTTTGTCATGGATGTATTTTGGTTTCAACATGCAATTTTCGATTTGAGTTCATGGTTTTTCATATAGACAGTAATACCTGGTATCAAGTTGATATATCTAGAAAGGAAGCTTATTATTCTGCTTTTCAAGGGAGGGCCGTGGTTGTAGGCAATTCTATATATGCCTTATCTATACAATGTGGAAAGGTTATAGCGTTCTCGCTTAAGATAAAAATAGGGAATGATGGCCGTGTTACCTATTCACTAGAGGAACCATTCTTTTTGCCAGGACTGGAGAGTAGGGTTGAGAACATTACGGAATCTGGTCTTATTTCCAGGCCAACAGAGTATTTGGTTCATTTGGGGAAGTTGGAGTTCTGTCTTCTTCAAAGTATCTCAACTGATTTGGAGGAGTCTCAAGAGATGTTTATCACCACATTCGAAATTGTCTGTGATGATGAAACAATGCATATCAAGACTTTAGATTCCAGTGTGTGATTTCCACATAGGATATTCTAGTAGAATTCGTATTTGTTTCAGCTTTATGCCGTAAGTTCATACTTTCTCCTCCTTTTTTTGGTTTCTTCCTTGTAATATTAAGTTCAATATTCCAAAATTTTGTTATATGGTTTATTGCAATTTCATTTGATTTCCGAGTATTTCATGTCTCAGAAAATGTGAGGATTTTGAGCCTGAAGAAGAGGAGAGTTTTCGGTTGGCTCAAAAAAGGTGAATACATACACATCTATATGATATCTTTTTCTTTGTTAAATACCCTTTATCAATAGAAACCAATATTTTGTTTTGAGACTAATGAGTATGAAGGAATTTAGCTACATTCATCATTTGTGAAAACAAAAATTTGGATCCGAGAAGGAAACCAAACAAGCCCCAAGTTTTTTACTTGTCTTTTTCTTTGGTCAACAAGCTTTTTACTCGTCTGTGAGCTCTTGTTTTTAATAATAAAATTGGGTTATTTCACAGGGGAGAGCCAAGAAGAACAATGCCTTAGATGGTTTCATCTCCATGATGTAAGTACATTCCTTTTTCTACTCTAACTTGTGCACATTTCTTGCTTCTAGATAAACAGAGGTGGACTTTAGCTGAACTGTTCTTTTTCTTTTTTTTTTAATGTGTGAATTGGCACAATAACCCTTAATCTATCTTGTTCCTCTCCACATGTGTAAACTTTCATGGAAGCCTTACTCCTTATGATGATAGGCATTCCTATATAACAGTGCCAGATTCTACTTCTCTTGGCTTTGTCAAACTGCTGTTACAACGTATTGATCGATAGGAAACTGCAGTTATACTGATCACATAAATACATTTTGGTTTTGAGTCATTTTGGACACTCTTGTTTAACGGTTCTTCATCTTCTGGAGATAAAACCAACACACACAGAGTGAGAAGCCTCAAGTTTACAGATTACGATGGTTGGTACTGAGGAGTACGCTGAATATTTAACATCTGTCCGCGTCACTAGTTACAAAAATAAAGGAGGTGTGTCAGATGACCTTTTTGGACTGTTAATAACAACTTCCCTCGTGAGATTGTAAAACCAATTTTGCCATCACTACATTCAAATCGATTCTTTGGTTTTTGTAGCCCATAAGGTTTCCTGAGCATTTCTTGTCTTGCTGCAGAAAGTCAAGCAAGAGGGTTCTTCAGAAGTGGCCCCCTAAGTATGAGCTTAGGCGACTGGCTGCAGCATTCCACCCATTCCCTGTATGTGTCCAAGCGATGGTATTCTTTTTTGTTGTATACTTCTTATACAAACAAATATCCATCTATTAGATTGTGTAACAGAAAAAAAATGTTGGTTTGGCTTTTTACTTTTTCGATGTTATTTTATGGTTTGGTTATTCATCTTTTTTTTTTCTTTTGATGTTATGGAGTTGTTTATGGCGTCACTTTCCGATATTTGAACAAATCTCAAATCCAAATCTGGAGGACAAAAATATTTCATCCGGTCTCTGCACCAATACAAATAGGCTAACCACCTTTTAAAGTACGAAACGACTTCAGATGGTTGAGTTGGAAGAAATATATACCATAGCAGTTTGGGGCACTAACCACTTGTTTGGACCCATCTGTCATTTCTTGTTCTGTAACGTCTGCACTTCTACTTAGTTCTCATAATTTGGTCCCTTTTATTTGAGTTTGATTTGTGAGAAAAAAAATAAATAAATCTGAAAACTATTCATACTAGGGGGCACAGGTCAAGCCGGATCCAAATTTAGTGGAACTGGACTCTACCCGTTTGGAAATAAAAGGGGGTGAGATGGGTCTAGTGGTCACGTTTTAAAAAATGGAATCGGACCTAACTTGGACCATTTGAAACAGGCCGGTTCCAACGGGTCTCCGAGTCCATTTTCTGATCCATTTGAAAAACCTAGTTCAGAATTTCGGAAGACAGAAAATCTCAATTCTAGAACCAAAATGCAGAAATTCCCAACTTGAACCAAGATTTAGAAAATCCCAAATCTAAAGTTTTGTATCCACCTAATTTCCTGGCTAGTACCAAATGCAGAAAAAACCCAAATCAAAGAAAGAACAATAAAAACTAAATCGAGTAAAACTCGACGGATCTCCTTAGAAGGCTCTCTTGAAGGATCTCAAACTACAAAAAACCATACCAGGATCGACGGATCTCCTTCATCTTCTTTTGTTAATAAAAAAATAAAAAAAAAAACCTCACTAATGTTTTGACTAAAAAGGAACAAAATCACTTTTTTTTTATTTTTTTGAAAAGCTGGATATGTTAACCAGGGTAAAGATGTCAAAAATACAACGCAAGTCCACAACGAGGCAAGCAACCAAAAAAACAAGCCAGGAGTGCAATGGGAAGAAAACACGATACTAAAAGGAAGCAACCAGTGTCACCCTTGTACATCCAAACAAAATTAATACAGGCAAGATAGATCCTCATCATTATAAAGTACATTAACAAGTGAAGATAAAGTTCTATCGACCCAAGTACACTATGATCTTGCATGTAAATTAGGCGCGCGAATTACGACAGAGAGATCGGGATATGTTCGAGAATCGAATCTGTGTGCTAAATTATTTTTGTCCACACCCGACAGAGGGACACGTGTCCGAAATGAGGACAAAAGGTCAGTTTGCTTGGAATTTGGTTTGGTGGAGCCAAATTCATCATAACCTCAGATGGATATTTACCAAACTACCCCTCAGAGTGTCCAGCTACCGAATATGATTGGGCCAAGTTCAAAAATATAAACCCATCACCACAAGCCATTTCCACATTTTTCCTGTGCGTACGTCTGAGCTGTAAACGTTGGACTCAAAAACTGAAAGTGAGAGAATGTGAGAGGAGAGAGAGGGGAGAGAGAGAGTCCTCTCTTATCAAGAAAAGGAAAGTTTTTTGGGCAGTGGGTCTGAAGAAGTTTGCGTCTTGAGAGAGAATTTTGGGATTTGGATTGGTGGTGGGAAGAGAAGATTATTGAGTGTGTGAATTTGTTTGGGGGGGATGGCAACGTTTGCAGGGACAACCCAGAAGTGCAAAGCATGTGAGAAGACAGTATACTTGGTTGATCAGCTCACTGCTGACAACAAAGTCTACCACAAGGCTTGCTTCAGATGCCACCACTGCAAGGGCACCCTCAAGGTATATAATATATATACAGAATTATATATACACTCACTTTTGCTTTTAGTTCATGGTTTCTGATGCTTTTTTGCTTCTTTTTTGTGCTCAATAAGTGATTTACTGAATTGGGGTTTTTTTTAATTTTATTTTATTGTGAGATTTGATGATCATGGTGGAATTGGATGGACTTGTTTGATAAATATAAGCAGGTATTTAGCTGCTTAGAGTGTTGGTTAGCACAAGCAATTGACTGATCTTTGGATGTGGGCATAGATCCATTGGGGATTGAACTGTAATTTTGTGTCTTGCAATGCTGTGTTAAGGATTGAGATCTCTACATTTGATACATCTTAAATTTACCTGCATTGACTCTGTTCTTGAAGTGCTTTTTCCTAAATTCTACACATTTGAGAAAGTGCTTTCTCTGTTGGTAGAAAGGATTGATTTTGAATTATGAGTTTGATCAAGAATGGTAATTCACCCCAGTATCAATTTTACCCTCCAAATTAAACTTGATCAAGAACTTCTGTAAGGCCGAAATACTTGTTCAAAACACAGAAGGTATTGAGTATCAACTTAAGGGAAACAACTATTCTGCAATTTTCACCTTAGCATTGAATGTTGGTAGCAATGTGCTCACTAGATTGCCAACCATGAATCCATGATGTCTTCTAGGTTTCTGAATTGTCGTATAGGTTCTCAAAAACGGAGTTTTTGAAATCGAGTGGACCCTTTAAGAGTTAATGTTTTTTCAAATTTGAAATTTGTATGTTATTCAGAAACAAGGCACCTGCTTGTCACATTGAATTCTGTGTGAATGTTTGATCTTTTAAAAGGGGAAAAGTTTAACTCTGTTTCTCTTGTTGTAGGTGTGATATTTATGGTATGTCTGATACGTTTATCCTTATTTACTTCTGTCTGTGCAGCTCAGTAACTATTCCTCTTTTGAGGGTGTTTTATATTGCAAGCCTCACTTTGATCAGCTATTTAAGATGACTGGCAGCTTGGATAAAAGTTTTGAAGGTGATAGGCTGCTCAACTTGTCTTAGCACATATTTTCGTATGCTTATAACTTCTGGCTAATTTGTAATTTTGGATTATTTTTTTATCCCTATTATTGTTTTCTAGGTATACCAAAAACTGTTCGAGAAAGATCCGATCAGGTACCTGCTTTCACTTGCTAACTCTTTTGCGTTTTCCTTCATATAATTTTCCAAGTTAATTGAAAAAAGGTAATTTATTTATGGGATTTAACCCTTCTTTGTAGAACTTTTTATATTTACGCTAACTATTTCCAGTACACAGACCAACAGTAAAGTTTCAAACTTATTTGCTGGTACTCAAGACAAGTGTGTTGCTTGCAAGAAAACAGTTTACCCCATCGAAAAGGTAGATTTCTATTTCAACATATTGATGAGCTTCCTCAATCCAAACTATATGTCAGCTCTCTTGGATCTGTCCCTTTCCCATATAAACAATTGCCGATGTTAATATGCGTTATTAATATATAGATGGTGTGACATTGTAGAATCCTGCATTCTATAACCTACTTACTTCTTGTTCCAGGTGGCTGTTGACGGCACATCATACCATAAACCTTGCTTCAGGTGCAGTCATGGAGGCTGTGTGATCAGTCCATCAAACTATGTAGCTCATGAGCATCGTCTCTACTGCAGGCATCACCATAGCCAACTCTTCAAGGAGAAGGGAAACTTCAGCCAGCTTAGCAAGCATGACGAAGTTAAAGAGGTGACTGAGAATACAGACGCAGAGGCTTAGTAATTCTATCAAAACTTTCACACTGAGACTGATCACTCTCACGGCGGAGTTTCTGAGCAAGAGTCCGACTTGTAGCATGTACAAGAAGATCTATTCGGGTTTTTTTTTTTTTTTTTTCTATTTCTATGTAATGTGTTGCACTTTCGGGTACAAAAATTTGTATTGCTGCATTGTTGCAAATTTTTGAGTTTGAGTTTGAATGGATGATATACTGCAAGTTAATGCATAGTTTTCGAATAGAATAGCTATTGGCCGTAATTTCTTATATATCTTTCATCCCCATCCTTGCCTAAGAAATCCAACTTTCTGTCACCTCATCTCAAATTTCTTAGTATATGTATACATCCTTCTTCAATGTAGAAGTTGATGGACTTGCCAATAGGAGCCATGTATTTGTATTCTGCATAAAGGGCTGGTTGCTTTCTTCAGTTCCAAACAGCAAAGGCTTGAAAAATTGATTGAAAACTAAATGTTGCAGACGTGCAAATTGGATAGAGCGGATGTGTTTTCTCCTATATATCTCACTCCCACAGTTTAAATTAGTTTAAATTAGATTATCACTTCTATTTTGAAAAAGTGAACACTAAATGAAAGAACTTATAAATTGTAATACTTTATTTGAAGTGTGCAGAAACCCCCCGGTACACCAAGTGTCGTCACGACACACTGAAAAATCTCTCTCAATTACACTATTATAGTAGGAATGTTTTCAAATAGCATCATTAGGCCTCGTTTGGCAGCTCGGACTGTACTGACTATTTCTATCGGATAGGATAAATAGCCACCGGATAGTACTGACTAAATTAGTCGGGCGTTTGGTGCAGTATCGGACTAATGACCATATTATTTATACTGTGTTTGGTACTGAATCAGATAAGAAAGAGGAAGAAAAAAAAAATTGACAAGTTTCACATCTCAAACACTGATCATACTTCTCATTCAAATTGTAGAACACATTAATCTCTATCAAAAACATTTGCCTAAATTCTCACAAACTCTTTTTCCTGCTCGTGAAGATGACGAGTTTCACATCTCAAACACTGATCATATTTCTCATTCAAGTTGCCCTTCTTCCAATGTTGCTCCATTGCAAGGTTTTCTTCCCAATGGATGCCAATCTCATCACCCAAACATGCAGAGTCTGTCCTCTTTCTCTTCCACTCGGTGGGTTGGGATCAAAATTCCAGAAAAAGGTTTGAAGGTTTTGGATAAAAGAATCGCAGGAATTCAAGAAAAAAGGAAATGGCCTTTGAGAGCTTCGAGTCTCAGGTATTCGATCGACCCCAACAACAAACCCTAAATTCGAAAATTCGAATTAAAACACAAAATTACATAATCAATTGCATAATTACAGAGAAAACAATAATTAGATTCAAACAATTGAAAGAAAATTGCAAGAAAAATAGAAGGAGGGGGAAGAACAGAGGGAGGGGCGGACCCTGGGAAGAAGAAGAAGAATGAGAAGACAAACCTGGGAGCAGTGCGTCTGGAGAGGACCGGTGCGGCAGGAGAGGAAGGAGAGAGTGAGAGATTTTCTTGTACCGTTTGGAGAGGAAGAGAGAGCGAGAGTGCGTTTTCAGGAGCAAGGAGAGAGCGAGGGTGCGTTCTTAGGAAGCCGACTAAATTGTACCGTGGCTTTAGAGGGGATAAGGAAACGGGTGCTTACCGTATAAAGTAAGTGGGCCCGGATTATTTAATCCAATGACTATTTAATACGAACGGACACCAAACACCGTACACTGTATTATTAATCATATCCAGTGTCCTATCCGGTGTACCAAACACGGCCTTATAGTAGAAAATAGTATCACCGTAATTTCATATGATGTGGATATTGTCGATGTTCCCCCAATATACTAATAGCAAGTAGTCTCGTATAGTTAGGATATCATACAACTAACGTGTCAAGAAGCTATTATTATTGGTTGAAAAATGATAACCACACACTATTTTTTCCTCCTACATATTTTTCGTTATTTTTTCCATTAAATTGAAAAGAGAAATTATCGTTTCTCAGTTAATTTTGTGAATTTCTAAATTGATGGTGTTATTGGAGAGATGTTCCTAAACAAAAGACAGGCCTCAAACATGAGAGATTTCTTAATGTGACTGAAACACGAGGTGGTACACTACATGTCACTATACAAATAGTGAGATATATGTGTTTAAAAGTTAACAACTTAAATATTAAAATTTTCTACCACTTATATAAAAATACGTGGTATACCACTCATGTTCCGATCACAATAATAAATTTCTCCTCAAACAGTTTGTGATGGCCCCTAGGCCAAGAACTTTTGTTGATTGTTTTGGGCTTGCCCTACCTTTTCCCCCCAAAAGTCCATTTTCCCTTGGTACGCACACAAATTAAATGTTTGGAGAACTTGTTCATATGTTAGTGCATGCTGGTTTTGCAAGAAAGATGAATGCCCCGGGGGTTCTCTCTAACTCTCTTATATATAAAGAAAAGTATCTCTGCAACCATTTTGAAAAAATAATTGTAGATTAAGTCTCTTTGAAATGAAGTAACTGGATGCAGCTAAAAGAGATAGTGAGAAGTAATTGAGGTATATTTAGAAAGAACTCAAAGTGTTCTTCTAAAGGACGAAGTTATGGATTTTTTTGGATGGGGGCATCTTCAAACAACAAATTCACAAATTAAGAAATTAAAGAATTTACGAAACAAAATACTTATCTATAAGATTTTTCCTACAACATATTACAATATCCCTCGACACATTTTCATGTTTTGAAAGCGTTGCAAAACAACTTCATTACCATTACCATCAAATATCTCTTTTTATATATGAAAATATATAATCATGTTATCATTCATCCATTGATATCCCATTTGATTTCTTATTCAATTATTCAGAAATTTCATGATCGAAAATGCTCTTTCAACTTTGGCAGTTGCTATGAAAGAGTTAATGCTAATATCAAAAGCAAATAAACTAGTGATACACCTTGCTAATGTCACTAGCATGTTCAGTTTTTTTTTTTCACCAAAAATATTTAGTGGGGGTCATCCACGCCCTGAGGCCCAAGGTGGCTCCATCCTTGAGTGTTCTAAGAGCATCCCCAATGGGGGCTTTATCCTCCATGAGCTACCACAGTTCTAGCTTTAGCGAGAAATTTCATCCCCAATGAGCCGAAAAATGAGGCTAGATCCACCACTGAGGCTAACAACTTTCTTTCTTGGATAGCATAAAATCGGGTTACATCTAGCCCCAAAAAACAGTGGGTCCTACAAAAAAGTAGTAACCCATGTGAACAAAATTCTATCACTCTCCCTCCACTTGCGAATACACTTGTACTCACCTTTTATTATTTTTTAATTATTTTTTCTTACTTATTTTTCTTGCAATTTGGCTAATTAATAATTGTTTTAAATTCCATAAGAATTAAAATTTCAAATTGATTTAACGTTCATGGGCATTAATGGATGAAATTTTCAAATATTTTTTTTCAAAATTGTATGATACTAATTTACCAATTGGTGCTAGGTAAATTGTTGTGTTATACGTGAAAATCAAATTATTTTAGAGGGCGAAGTGGGGGTTTGTTTCTTTCAACGGATGAGATTGAGATAAGGGAATCTAATCCAATGAACAATTCATAAGTGATGAAATCTAACTCTGCCACAATTTGAAGGGTTCACAAAAAAAAAAATTAAGATAGCGTCCAAAAATCAACTCAAGAAAAGCAAACACAAAAAAAATAAAAAAATAAAAAAATAAAAAAAAATAAATCATCGCTTAATCAAATTACTACTTTAATAAATACATATAGCCTCAAATAGAGCCCGAAAGATAAAGCCCCTCATTGTGAGAGATTCTTTTATAAAGCTCCCAAAGATTCCTCGGAGCTCTGTAATAGGCTATATCCACCAATTTTCCGATCTCATATAGAACTCCTCATTGGAGATGCTCTAAAGGGTTGGTTACGGAAACCCGCTTGCATCTGTCTGAATCTTCCTCCTAATAGATTAGAGTTGTTTAAAATATCGTTTTTGTTAACAGAAAAGGGGATAGCCTAGATTAAGCAACCCAACAATATGCATGGCATATTGAGAAAGTGGGCAACGATGGCAAACGCAAGAAGTCAGTCCCACATCAGAAGTGGGATTTCACTTGTTTCATGGAATAATCTGAGGACCAGCATCCCAAAAAAATGCATAAATAATCAACTGAGAGAGTAAGTTGCATGCCTAAGCAAAAGCAGCCTCGTGTGAGCTGTTTGCAATTGTCTTGTCCTACTTCAAAAGCTCTTCCCGTGAACGAAGTGGAGCAAATAAATTAAAAAATAAAAAGTAAAAATAAAAAGGAAAAGCGAAAAGCCGTCTTTTGCTTTGTTATTTTTGGTCTGTCTTGCTCTGATACAACGAATGGAAAAAAGATGAGGAATCAAATCAATGATGTTGTGTTGTTGGGAAGCTTCCTTTTTACCTTTGCGTTTGCGTTTGCATTGGTTAGAAGATGTCAAAAAGTACAGGCTTTTGATGACTAAAGCTAACTTTTCAACCTTATATAGCTAGCAGCTTACTGTTGTTTTGTTTTGCTGATTGAGAATATTTTCTGCAGTTGGATGCTGAGATATTTCTTCCCTTTAAACATCTTAATTTGAGTATAACTAGGGAGTATGACTCACCTGTGAAGGAGTATATATATTTGTCGTGCGTTATATACGTTGTGACATGCTTTTATTTCACTCCTCATTTGAATTAGGTGACAAAAAATACAATATTTTATCTTGTTCTTTACGTGAATCACGTAAGAAGTGAGATACAACGTAAAGGTATGGAGGATGTGTACACCTGGTCCCGGAATAAGTAAGCTTTCGGGTAATTATATGAGACATAAGGGACATGGATATAATTACATTATCCCTAGATCTGCAGCCTGACTATGATGGCTGTGTGCATGCAACAGGATATGATAAAAAAATTTACTTTTTCGATCTCTTCTTGACATATATAGCAGCTTTCATAGAATCAAAATTCTTTATCTGAAATTTTGTACAACAATTTGGTAGTTGTCTGAAACTTAAACTTAGCCTGATTTGGAGGAGGTTAATTCTTACATGTAATGAAGGATAAATCTCCATCACTCTCTCGCTCATAAAGCCGCGTCATCCAATCTCACTCATCATATCGTTGCTTTTAATTCGAGAAATGTTCTTACTTGTAATGGGATGAATCTCCATCACCTTATCTCGCTCATTAAATGCGATGCGATATAATGAGTGAGACAAGATTGATAATCCGTTACACTAAATTTTTTCTCTTGAATCTTGATATGAACAAATTCTGAACCGTTGGCCACTATATATTCTGGTTCAAAAGCAATCTGCAAGGTATGATTCGTGAGCTAGTAAACTAACTTTATTTAACGACTATTAATTAACCATGGAACCAAATCAAACCAAAGCAATTTTCTTCTTGAACTAAACTTTCATTAAAAAAAAAATCTCTTCACTAATTAATTCTAGACATTCCACCCCTTTCTGTACACAACTTAACCCAAATCCCTTCACCTGAAGACCACCCCTTTGTACCTGCACTCTTAAATGTGCCCTACTGGTTTTTCAAGTCAAAAGAACTCCTCATGCTGCACATCAGGAGGAGCTTTGATCTTCATCTTCTGCAGGTGGAGTACTGATTGATCCACTACTCCTCCACTGAGTTGCTTACGCGTCATGTGGGAAGATTAGGAGACATTGATATCTCAACTTGCAGCCTCTGAGATGCTGTGTAATGAGGGCTGCCACGTTCTTGATGTTGTTGCTGTTCTTGGTCGGTATCCTCCTCTCTCACGTTTGTTATTCACCTGTTGAAAATGTTTGACATGATTAATTAGATAGTGGTTTTCACTTAATCAGTATATTAACAGCACAACTAATCCAAATTAATATTTATTTATTTATTGGTTCTTTCAATTATTTATTGATTATATTTGTTTATCCATTTAGCACAGTTCTGAAGCGAGTTTCAAAGCATTTTATAATTTTGTTTATTTATTCATCTACTTAATGATTTAGGCCGTTACAGGAGGAAAACTCAATGCTCTTTCCCCGATTTCATGCTGATTTAACAAATCAAGGAATCTTCCTTAGAACTTGTCTAAATAATTATTTTTTTTTACTAAAAACATGATTAATCAACAAAATGAGATTGACCACTTCAAGCACAGCTCAGCTCAAAAGGAAGGAGCTTGCAGTTCAGTGATTAAGAGCGTTCAACTCTAAATCTGAGATTTTGTGTTCGACTTCCGTTAAAAAGAAAGGGCTTAAGTTCAGTAATTAAGAGCGTTTGACCCTAAACTTGAAGTTTTGTGTTCAACTCCTAGTTGATTAAGAGATTCACCATGTATGCAATTGTAAAAGAGAATCTATTCGACATGTGACAGAGGGATTATATGTACGGACCTAATTAATAATCAAGGAGATAAATTTGTTAAATCAAATTTTGATTACCTGGATGTCCTTGTCCAGCAGCTCAGAAGTCTCAGATCTTCTGCCTGATGTCAGAACTTGCTTCTCTCTCATCACCCTCTCTACTTGTGGCTGCTGCTTTCCTTCCACCTGATGATTGTTATTTCTCTTCACCTTCGCTTGTTTCTTTGCCCACAGTCCCTTCATCACTTCTAAAAACCCAAAAACCAAGATTTAATTAAACTCTCACAATTAAAAAGGATAAGTGAGTACAAAAATAAGAAGATTAAACCTAACAAAGTGCGGGAATTTGAATTAAGCTAGTTGGTTATGACAGTGTGCTGCTTTAACTAACTAAGAGTTATGGCAATCTGTCACCCTCAACTCTAGTTGGTAAGGCTGCCCGTTGATTAGAATAGTTTAGAATATAATTACGGAAATTGAGCAAAAGTGCAAACCTTGAGTGGCGATGAGTCTGTAAACTTTGCCAAGAACAAGAGATTCGGTTGGCCTGAGGAGCTTTATGCTCGTTACTCGAACCGAAGAAGCGTTATTCTTGTTGCCGTTTGGATTCGAATTCTTGTATTTCCGGTCACCGCCAGTGTCAGTGGTGGGATTGGAGGGACACAAGGTAGTGGAGATGAGAAGAGCAACATAGTGGCCAGGGTTCATCTTCATGATCTCACTTGCACTCACTTCCCCATAGAACTTCTCTTCTTTCCCACTTGGGTGTTGTACTACCAGTGTTGCTGCATCAATTGCTTGACAATTTCCCATTTCTCCCTCTCGTTCCTCTCTCTCTCCTCTATCTCTCTCTCTCTCTCTCTCTCTCTCTCTCTCTCTCTCTCTAGAGTGAAGTTGAAGAAAAGGGAAGAGAAGATAGGGAAAAGAGGAGGTGGTTTGAGCTCTAAAACAAGCTCTTTATAGCCACCCACAAACATCCACCACCAACATCCACTTGCCATCCTTTGCATATCCTTGCTTATATTACTTCTGTAATTAAGGTCCAAAAGATAATTAAGGTCTGATTAGGGATAGTTTAGTGATTTAGGTCCAATTTTCTATGACGTGGAGATATGTAATTGGCTGGCTGGACAAAAGACAAGTTTGGACCCTACGAGGGTGGCTGCTTAATAGATGCTTTGAAAAAATAATTAGATGCTTAACAACTGCGACAAGTCGTCTAACGTTTGGGCGTTACTGCCACTTCACCAGATGAAAGAACAGCATCACAACATTATGTTTCTCCCACGCGTCTGTGTTGATAAAAATGCACGCAACAGTCAAAAAAATTCTTAGGTATAATCGATGCTACTAGATTGCATAAAAATTATCTACACTATTAGATTTTTATTGTTCATGCCAAAACTGGAATAGTCATGCAAAAATTAAATATTATGTTTTTGTTCATGAGGATCTACTTGAGTATTATGTCGTAGCTCCTTTTTCAACCAAAGAATATTATCTTTACGTTAAAACATTGATTGAAAGTTTGATTCTCACTTCCCAAATATCGTTTCACTACATTATTGGTTTTGCTCTATATATTTACATTTTAGGATGATATCATAGGCTCATAGTTAAATTATTCAAACGATTTCATATGCTCTCATCTTAGCGATGAAGAATAAAAAGATATTATATTAGAACATGTTTGCTTACAGCGAATATGAATTGGAATCATTTTGACTTTCGAATTTTTTGCGTCTATTGAACTATGGTTGTGAAAATTATTTCATTTCTTTAACTTTTCCTTGTGTAAACACATATTGAAGTGGAAAAATAAAATGTGAGTTTATATTTCAAAATCCGTAATCAAATACCAAAAATCAAGAATGAATCAACTAGAACCACCACGGGATGTCCCAGCAGTTAAGGACAAATACCAGTTCGTATTTCACACAACACATCTTGAGTTCGATACTTGTCACTAGTGAAAGATGGTAGCCAAGAAGATGTTGAAATGCCTCTATGAGTTTTTTCAGACCCTGAAAATATGGACTGACGCGACGAAACCACCAATTGATCCCCTTTAAAAAAATGAATTATATCAACTAGGAAGAACGGATACTATCTTACCTCTCATATTTCTACATTTTCCAATTCCCTCTGCTCACAATTATGTTAAGGAACATGTACTCTTATATATTAATATCACCTTAATATGAAATTCAAAAGTAAATGACTATTCAACCACGAGCTGGTGGCCTAGTGGTAAAGAGCGGATTACAAGACTTCCTTAAAACTAAAAACTGGAGGTTTTGGATTCGAAACCCGTTGCTGGTGTGGAAGCTAAACTTGTGGCTAAAGGAAGGTTGAAATGCTTCTGTGAGTGTTCCTCCTTTCTTAAAATAAAATAAATAAATAAAAAGAGAGTAAATGACTATTCATTTGGTCACCTAATGGCCAAGAGAACAACTTGTTTTCCTCAATAACTGAATATATATTTTTCCATTTTATTTTTATTTTATATCGTTAAATCTTTACTTCACAACGAAGGTCTTAAATTGTAATCCACATATGGTACCATCAGAAAACTAAAGACCTACCAACATTGTGACTTTTCAATTCCAAAACGTATTGACAAATTTAAAAGCTACCAATAGCAGGCCCCATATAAATTAATATAATTCTATTGGACCACAAATGAAAATGACCCCATGAACATCAAAGAGCATCAAACAATAATAATAATAATAATTCATTTTATTATATTCCATTATTGCACGCCCTCGTGCCTAGCGTGACACGGTACGAGAGATTTTTCAATATGATCGGCACACAAGATGATACATCATATGTCATTATATAAATGGTGGGATATATGTGTTAAAAAGTTAATAACTTAAAAAATAAAATTTCCTATCACTTACATAAAAACACGTAATGTACCACTTGTGTTCTCGTCACAATCAAAAATTTCTCGTACCAGGATCACCGGACCAGGACGCTGCCGTTTTGTTTCGCATTGCCCACCAAACACGACCAAAAGAGAAGAAGAACAAAGCATGAGAACTGTTTCCAGTTTCAGTTCTTGGGGTTTCCAACAAAACCTGGATAAAAACGTGAAGAGGTTTTGCGGTTTCTCTGAGGGAGGTGGTGTGGCCCCATAAGTCATGCTGCTGAAGTAGGATTCTCTCTTCTCTGATTAAACGTCCTCTTTTTCTCTCCCTTTCTATTTAAACGGTCACGATTAATTCACATTAACATTTTGTGTTAACTTCTTTAAAAAGAAAGACAAAGAGAAAAGTAAGAGAAGATGGGAAAGAGGGAAGTGAGGAGATTTGGAGGGAATAAAATCCTACTCCCATCTTATTTGGATTCACAGTTTGAGAAGTCTCAGCTTTAGAACACGCTACATAAATACGTGTCGCATGCATGTGAGCGGATCGGGGCTGCGGTCTCTCTGATTTACCGTTCACGTTACAAAAGGACTTCCCAAAAGTGGTAGCCAAAGCTCTGGCTTCTGGCTTTCTGCTTCTGCCTTTTCTTATTTTCTTTACATGGCGGCCAACCAAAGCAACATCTTCAGATTAGAAAAATAATCTCCTGCGCATGCTCATCTTCTGCCATGTTTATTTGCTTAAATTTGGGAAGTCCGAAAGAGTGGCGATAAAGAATTCGAGTAGGTAAATCCTAACGTATAACTATACACCTCAGTATTTATCGTTGAGTTTAGTGTATATCATACATAAGTAATGCTAGAGAGATCAAATTTTTTATATTAAATTTACAAACTAAATGATGTGGTTGGAGATGATTGGATTATTAATTAAGTATCGATTAACGTGTTTGTTTCTTATTGGTGACACAACATTTGATTTACAATTTGGTTTCCCTAGCATTACTCATCATACATTGTTATATCATAAAAATAATTAAGATAATGTATATTCCCCAAGTATAAATTAAGAATTGTTAATGCTGGAAATGTCTTGGTTCCACGTGTGTTAGTAAACAAAGAAAATGTCAAAAATCAAATAATTCGAATATTTATTTCTATTTCTAAGTACGTAAACATGTCATTTTACAGATCCAATACCTCTTATTTTTATATCAATAGTAAGGAGGGATCAAAACTTAGGAAGAGAGTCCGAGACACTTTCTTTTTCAATAAAACATTATTAAAAATTCAAACTTTGAACATTTCAAGAACAAGCCTCAAAAGTGATTAAATATGTATATAGGAAGGATGATGCTAAAGAGACCATCTAAGACCATATGATGTGGTAGTTAATACTTGAATTTCTTGTTTAAATTATTAAAAAGGTATCCAACTATCAACCACCACACTATATGATCTATTAAATATGGTCTAAAATATGATATCCTTAACATTTTTTATCTATGAATATCAAACTCGTCTTACTTGATAACACCAAACACATAATACACATGCATGTATGTAATACAATGCATTCGTTCTCTTCATTATTTTCTAATAAGATTTTGAAAAGCATTATTTGATCCTTTTAGGATTTAGAGGTGACTACTGTGTGATATGATTGCTTAGGAGAAATAATTGTGTTTCAAAATCCCTCTCCATGCTTGACCAATTGCCATGATATTGCAATGGGGTCAGGACCACTGTAAGGTTCCATGCTCGGTTGTTGATAGGAGCAACCGATAGTCATACTACAAGATCAAGGAAAAGTGGAACCGCCACTCTATCTGATTTTTTCTGTCTCTGAAATATGGCTAGCAATTGATATGGTCCCTCTTATATCTGCCTTAAAAAATAAAAAATAAAAACTAAAAATTGTATCAACTTTAGCCTTACAAATTAATCACCAAATTCTATATTATGTCAAATTAATATTATTTTTAGTTGCAACTAATTTTTACGCAAGATAATGTTTTTGTTTCTTGGAAGTTATAAGAACGGAAATATAAAAATAAGTGTTTTATCACTAAAGTGTTTGCTAATTTGACTTCACTTCGGTATTAATTAATGGGGACGGATCCTTGACATTACTTTTTTTACATAATTTTTTACATTATTGTGCGGTCCACTCCCTAATATATTTTAACGATCCGGACGTCTATATATCTTTTAAAACGTCATTCAGAAATCATCTTTGCAAATAATTAAACGAATCCAAAATCATTAATATATTCATTTGCAGTGAAGGAAATGGACGAATACGGTTCTACAAAAGAACCCTAAAGCCTTAATTTAACTGTTATATATGGTTTCATATTTAAGTGATTTTTAGGAGACATGATCTTTGAGAGAATGCCTAAAAGATAAACGATTCGGATTATTGAAATACATTATAAAGTGGGGCCTCACAAAAACGTGTGAAAAATTGTGTAAAAAGAGTAATGTCACAGATCCGCTCCTTAGTTAATATATCAAATTGCAATGGCTAGATTTCTACAAATATTTTGACTATTTTATGATAGAATAATTGACACACCCCGACCAAGTCAAGGCGTGCTGGCCGTCACGTGAAGGTGACGTAGCCTAATGCACAGTGCGGAAGCATAATATTTTTAATTATCAATCAAACATATACGATAATAAGTACTAGAA